>VXAB01009402.1:13316-55135 GCA_013399175.1 Odontophorus gujanensis | reverse complement strand
AAAAAAAAAAAAAAAATCCTGGTTCAGGAACAACCTGCTGCTTTCTCAGTTGTAGGGCATGAACTTGCCTGAAGTATTCTGAAAGCTGGGTGAAGCTTGTCTGTTTCAGAGCAAATAAGTTTTCTGACTGTAGGAGCAATTTCTGCATTGATAATGGGATTCAGCACAATAAAAACAGCTTTATGTTCAAAGAATATTCTAGACCAGCATCTTGGCTTTTGCGAGTCAAAGCGTCAGTGACTCTGGAAGCGTTCCAAATTCAACTGATTTAGCTCTGCTTCTGATTGCAGTTCTTCTATTTATTTATTTATTTCATCTCAACACCTCATCTAAAAGATTTCCCTCAACCTCTGAAACTGCAGATGTTCAGAAGTAGCAAATTACATTCAGCTGTTTTCTTCTTTAAATTGAATTCTAGTCTCTGAGAAAAACTCACTGCATCTTATGGTACGCTGTGTGCACTGCAGAGGTACTGAATTGCATTTTGTTTCTGGCAATGTCTGAAATTTATAGGTGTTCTTTTACTCATAATTATTATGTAAACATACAGATATCCATGTCGGGTGTCTGCATTTCTCTAGGATATTCAGTGCAGAAGTAATTGTATTTTCCTGCCTCTTTACTAACAAGTGCTTGAGAGGCACAGAGATTTTCAGACTTTGTTTTGTTAGCGTTCAGTGCATTCAGCGTATGTTCCATTTAGTATTATTTATATAATGTACCAGCAAAAGTAGATATATCCTTGTTATCTGCTTTCCCACACCACAGCACTGATTAATAATAATAAAAAAAGGCTACTTTCTCTTCTTAAGGAAATTTATACTCTACATTTCAGACAGGTTAAAAGTAACAAAAACACCTCTCCGAAACAGTGAAAGAGACACAAAGACTCACCACAACCTTGTCCTGTCTCAGAAATCAAATTGTGGAAAATACTTCTTTCTTCCCTAACCCCAACACTGTATCAGGCAAAGGTTGAAAAGCCTTTGTTGTCCTCTCACAGGTAAAATGAGTTCCTTGTTTCATAGAATCATAAAATCATACAGCATTCAAAGCTGGAAGGGTCCCACAAGTGTCATTGAGTCTAAATCCTGGCTCCAGTTAAGTAAAGGAAAATAATTTCTGTGTAGCTGATAGTTGAATCGATAGTTGAATCAGGTCTAGGTAGACCTGGGGACAATGAAACAAGTTTAGGATGGCAAAGAATGGGAATATCTACACATTGTTTGTGAGCTACTGAAAGCTGAAGATGTTCAGCAGCTCTGAGAACCAGATCAGAGAAACAGAGGACCTAAGTCCTTCTGTTAACCCTGGAAATTTGAACACTTCTGTTGCATTTCATCACTAGGAGGCCTGCTTGTTTAACCCTATTCCATCCATAGCCCCAAGCTGAGATGAAGAATACATTTTTTCCCAGCAGATGTTTGTCTAATTTCTTTTGAAAAACCTCCAGTGATGTAAAATTCACAGTTTTCCAGGCAGCCTCTTCCAGTGTTTAATTATCCTGAGTGACAAAGCATTTTCTTCTCTGCAGCAATTTAAGCTCATTACTCCCCATCCTATCCTCAGTGGACTTGAGTTAACAGTTTGCTATCTTGCTCTTTGTTTCAGTCTTTAATGTGCCAGAAGACCATTACATTTTCTCACTTTTGTCTTCTGTATACACAACCACCTTTCAGGTTTTCTTTTTCACACCTTATACGCAACTGTCATCTTTATACAACATGACATTTTCTTAACAGCATGTTTGCCAATATGGTGGCAGGAGGCAAAAAAATCAAAGTGTGTGGAATTGCCAGGAGAAATCTTGCAATTTGCCTATAATGTTCACGATATGCTAAAATCCACGGACATAAAAAAAGTGTTGTTCTTTCTGCACTTCCACCATAATGCTACTGAGGTATTTTCACCTGGAAAAGGTCACGAACAATATGGGCATAAAGTTTGCAGAGGTACTAAGTTATTCATGATAGTGAATATTGAAGTGCTAGCTGAGTGTGAGGAACAGGAGAAAGAACATATAAGTCATTCAGTCAGAGAATGTCAGATGGATTTAGTGCAGATAAATTGATGAACATAGAAAAAGGTTGTGTGAACTTCACATTATGGGCTCCAAACTGACATCAGCTCTCAGTGGGAAGGTCAAAGATTGGCATGATAGAGTTCAGGAAAGGGAAGCAAGAGTTAGAGGCATGAAATGGTTCCTGTACAAAAAAAGAATGGTATAATTTGGGAATCTTCTGACTATAGAAGAACAAGTAGGGGTGAAAGTCATAAGATCACAGCAGATCTGGAGAAGTAAGATGGGGGCTGTTCTCTGTCTCTCCATGAAAAAGAATTAGGGAGACTGAATGAAAATTATGGGAACTGAACTCTAATTAGACAGTAGGAAGCAGTTCTTCCTAAGGCTACCAGAAGACCTTGGAACATCACTGACCATGATGTGGCTGCTTTAGCAGAAATTTGGGCTTGAATTTGCCATGGACTGAGTGGAATACTGAACAATTTCATGAAAGAGAGCTTCACTGAATCTAGAAAAATAGAGAAGCGCTGGCACAGGTTGTTCAGAGGGATGGTGGATGGATGCTCTGTCTGTGGAGTTGTTAGAGTTCAGCCTGGGCGGGACTCTTCAGTGCCTGATCACGCTGTTCATTGTAGGGGAGTTGGATTGGATGGTCTCTCTTAAAAGAGACTTTCTAAATAAAACAATTCTATGATTCTATGAGATACATAGTAAAGCATATACAGCCCAGGAGTCCCCTGAATTAGAGATAACTGGAAGCTGGGAAGTAAGAGGAAAGCATTCTTGTACCAAATTTTGCTTGTAGCTGCCGTGGGGATGAAATACTTGCGCATTTGATCTCATCCAAAACTTCTTGTCTTACTAAATACTGCTTTTATTGCAACAAATATTTCTTCTTCAGCATGAAGTTCTTTATGGCAACTTACTCCTTGATGTCAGTAGGTAAACATTTCATTCCAGGACTTTCAGCCACTATAAATTGTCCTGAAAGCAAACACTGTAACAGAGAAGCCTGCCAGGATAATGCAGACTTCAAGATACAGCACAATGTTACTTGGATTACCTCAAATGCTCAGAACAAACAGGCTAATGACAGTCACAGGGAAGGAATTAACTAGCATAATATTTTGATTTGTCATACTTGAACTTTGAGGTTTTGCACTTTCTCCCAAGAGCCCAGAAACTTTATTCTAAAAGTAACATTTTTCAGAAAATAAAATTTCAGTGACCATAGCATGGTAATTTTGTCTTATTCCTGGTTTGAGTTAGACCACATGAAATAGTTTCACAAAATTCAAGTCAAATGGGAAAGGTTTAGGGCAGAGAATGATGGTTGATTCTGGAAATTATTTTCAGAGAGCTGACACTGCTGCCCTGCTAATGGTTTTATTTGGGAAAATAGAGAGAAACTCAATTAGAAGTTTCACCTTATTTTGCTTTAAAAGCCCTTTCCCTGTATCTGAGGTGTGACAGCCTCATATGTTTGTTCTGATTCTGACACTGATCACTGCAGTTTCAGCTATGGTCTCCAGCAGAGCCGTTACCAAGTTTCCCTCTAAGGAAGATACAGCGTTCGTATATAACCGTATGGCACAAACACTGCCTCTCCCATTCTGTGAGTTTATTGCTGGGGAGCAAATACTGTACAAAGTCATGTGAAGTGTCACAAATGGCACTAATTACAAGAAAGTGCTGACTCACTGAACTGCAGTTTGGATGCTTTGTGCAAATCTGAAGTTTTATGGAATCATAATTAGATCACATTAATTCCCAGATAGGGCTTTGGCATCAAAAGAAAATGTATGAGTATTTGAGTGCTCAGAGTGGGAATTTAATTTTCCAGTTAATCCTCTACACAGCATCATGAAGCTATGATTTATATAGTTAAAGGAGTAAAATGAAAATGTACAGAGATATCTGAAGTAAACTGCTGCTGTTATTTATTGCTTGTTCTATAGTGCTGCTTAGTAATACGATCAAGGACAGGGCTTGGTGTATGAGATACACTCCAAGCACAAGTAGCAGAAAGCCTGACTACTTGGCAAGCAGAAGGTATTTTTCACTGAATATATCAGAACAAATTCCTCTCTTTTTGTGTTTATGAATTTAGTTATCCTTTTAAAATGAAGCAGAATCAGTTAAAAACAAACTAACAAACAAAGCAAAAAAGTTTAATCTATTTCTTCCTGAAAAGTTTTTAAAGAAATGGAAATACTAGTAAAAGAAAAGTTTTCTTTAAATTGCTTAGCAATATTTTTGTTAGGAAAGCTAGGAATTCTGCCTTCAAGTACATACAGTCATCTGCATTCCTTTACATTTGGTATGCTTTTTGGTTTCTCAAAGAGATTCACATTCATAATTTTTGTTTTGACAAAATAACCAAGTGTAATTTTGGATTCTTTTAATATGAATTCAAGTGGATGTGACTCCAGGTCAAAGTGCACAAAAGCTAATACTTTTATGAGAACTGTCAAGCCTAAAGCACTCATTCTGTTGACGTTAGTGGGAGATGAATCAGGGTCCTATAAGGCACACTGATATGTATTGTCCATATCAGTGTGTTTTGTATAGAAACTTGAAGAAGTGGTGTGATACGTGGTTCTATGACTGCTGACCAACCAAAGCGATGCTACTTTTGTACGATGAATTCTGTGTGCAGGCGTGACAAGACTGAGCTTCCCTTGACATTTCTTCCAATACTGCAGATGCTTTGTTACATTAATATGCCTGACATCTCCTGTTGGATTTTATCAGTCATTTGTCACAAGCAAAAGTGGTGTGTCAGCAGTTTATGAAGAAACCAGCGGGGGGCCTATCAGTCTATGTTTGTAAATAGTTTACAGCCAAAGCCTGCTTTAGTGGGGATGGGACAGAAGACAGCTATGGTTATATCAGTGAACTGGGACTATATTACACTGGGAAAAATGATGTTAAGGAGCAACTCCTATTTTTTTAGAAATCTCTGATTAATGATCTTCAGCAATCGCATTTACTCGTCTTATTTTCCAGTTTCTCATTAGTCTCTGGTTCACAGCAGATGACTACGAAAGGATCCAGAAATTCAGTCTTCTCAGTTTATCCAGCAGAAGGTGCAAGCCTTAATTAGTGTCTCTTTGTACCCTTGTGAGAAACAGTCCCATTGTAGGTGACTCTTTAATCTTGCAGGGAAAAGTATTAAATAGATCCAACATTTTGTCTTGGGTTTAATTGTGGATTGTTCTTTGTGTCATATTTAAAACATAGCAAAATTTTAAGCCTGTCACAATATCATCTCTGTTCTAAACTCTTCTATTCAATCTTGCCAGGACACTTACCTGTCTCAGCTATTTGTTTTTTATATTAACTTTCAAAATGTACATACAGCTGCCAAGTAGAAATACTGGTAAGCAAGATCCAGAGTATGGATAAATAAGATGGATGCATGAGAACACAGTTCCTTGAGTAAGTACATACTTCAGAGAGAGACTGAAGTGGCGTTAATTAGAAAACTGTGATCAGAACACAATGGTAGAGTTATGGTAGGTGTAGATGGGGAGACAATGAGAGATACTGTCACAAAGCATTGGTGCTTGGTACTGTTTTTCATGGTTATATGTCTTGAAATCATGTAGTTAATGTGTAGAAGTGTAGTGGGGAAGAGACTGACCCTATGGCCATAGCTACCACAACAATACAAGTGGATCATCAGTTCTGAATACTCCTGTTCAACTTTTCACGCAGCAGAGGACATCATTGCTGCTGTGTCATTCAAAGCCTTGTTCTTTCTGTTTGCTGTGGATTCTGACCAATTATTTCCCATATATCCTGATAGAAATCTTGAGGTTTGTCACTCTAGTGGCTGTGTGTAATTAGAGTAATCAATTTTCCTTCCTTCCTTAGTGTTTTCCTACTGGAGTCTCCAATGGTAACATCCCACAGCAGGAGGTTGTACAGATGTTTGGGAGGAGATAATCCCTTGGGCTGGCTATCTACTTGCTGTAGTTGGGTATCTGCCTGCAGGCTGTGTTTCAGTATATCATGTTATATCTAGATATTGAAGTATAACATGGTAAAATCATACTTGAATGCAATGTATTTTTTTCTTCAATAGCTGTGAAGAGGTGTTCAGTCTTCACTGTTGTAGTGTAGCAGTGTCTTGCAGTCAGCCACCCCCATAAATAAGTGATGAGACTCACCAAGTTTCCACTCCTTCAGGCTAACACATTCTTCTTAAAAGGAATGTTACAGCTGGTAGGGTTAAAACTGTATGAGTTTCATTCATTTCACTTTTCATAAAAGGTGCCAACTTTTTTTTTTTATGCATATCTGTGTCTATGTTGGTGACGTACTGCATATCTCTCTGCACCATTCTTCCTTTTTACTTTAATTCCTACCTCTGTATAAGTTGTCTCATAGGGGAATAAAAATTTCCGGATGGGATCACTAATGAGTAGTAAGCTAAGTACAAGCAATTGAAGATATACTGAGGGTATAAAGTCATGCCTACCAAATTTAGGGCTATATTTATACTCACCTTCATACAGCTAACAGAAAATAGTAGCAATGGCACCTTTATTTTATCCAGTGCTTTTGAGTGCAATGCACTTTGCAAGGATGGTTAGCAAAACTATAATGAAAATTGTAGCTGGTTTTTGCCTCAGTAATTTCTCTGCTCAGGAAGCTACAAGTGGAACAGTTCTGCACTTAATCCCATCCCTTGAGATCTCTCCCTGTAGAGAGCTTTCTGCATTTTTTCTCAAAGAAAACTGTAGGTGAGAGGAAGAATTAAGACATGAAGGATTACAGAAGAGAAGTGGCAGCTGCAGTCGGTTCACGTAGATCTTTGAGGACAACCTGACCAAATGGTACCACATACACTATGGTTTGAACAGGCACCAAACCTAGATGTCATGGTCAAATTATGCAGGTGGTGAGAAAGGTATTGTTCTGCTGTGGAAATTAGGTGTATGACTGGGTTATTTCAGAAGGAGGTGCTTTTCCCAAAGCATAGTAGATGTTGGCTTTATGTAATTAGAATCATAGAATTGTTTGAGTTGGAAGGGAACCGTTAAGGTTATCTAGTCCAGCTCCCCTGCAGTAAACAGGGAGACCTACAGCTTAATCAGTTTGCTCGGAGATCTATTCACTCTGACCTTGAATGCCTCCAGGGATGTGGCATCCACCAGGTGCCTGTTAATTTGGAAAATTCAAATATAGCTGTGGACCCAGAGCAGAGGTAGGACCCAGTGTACCAGACCTTCCTGGGATAAGGAAGTTTTACCTTTGCCAAAGCCTTCTTTTCTGCCTGCACAGCTCAGGATATCTAATTTGTTATTCTCATCTGGTGACCTTAGATTTTGCTGACAAATACTAGCAGGCATGGGATTAGCATGCCACTTAAAACCACTGCAGCACAAAGGAAGGCAAGCACTTGCTAATGAATAATGCATAGGTAGATGTAATATGCTTTTCCAAACCAGTGAAATTTTTCCTTCTCTCTTTTTTCTTTTTCTTTTTTTTTTTTTTTCAAATGTCACAAGTTTCAAACCTTAACACTGCAGGTACTTAAAATAGACACACTCCGTGCTCTAGACTCTTTTGTCTAGGAGAAAGCTTTCACACCAAAATGAAAGAGAAGACAATTTTTCTACTTTGCTTTTTTATTATTTCTATTTTTTTCTCATTTTGTAGATAAGCTTCCCCATTGCTTTTCTTCTAGATAAAGAATCCCCAGATTAAAATGTATTTGCATATACCCTCTGTACACAGCCTTTCATTCCTGATTGAGCTGACATAAGATTTCTTCTTGCATGTTGTGCACTGTCATTCATCGCTTCCAGCACTCTGCAGTAGTGCGCAGTCCCTGACTCCTCATGTCTTTTCTGAGAATTCCAGTGATGATACAATTTCATTAAATGTTGTGCTTTTGTTTTCTTAACAGAATTTGCTTCCAAGTGTCTAATTCTCTTCCTCTTTCATGCTTTCATTACTTTAAGGTGGGTGTGAACATGAGTAATCTTCCCTTTCACCTAAGTGTGCAATGGGATGCAGTCAACAGTGTCTTGTGGTAGGCTGAGGAGGAAAGGTGCATGCACAACACAACATTTTTCTCCATGGGCTGGAAAATCTTTTTCCAATACTTGTTGCAGTCTGGGCCCTATGGGAGAGAGTCTCTTCTCCATGAGACACCATGCCAAGGTTCTAGGTAGGTATTACACAAAGCTTTCCTCAAAGCAGATGTGTCTTTTGCTGTAGAAAAAGAATGGATCAAACCTTCATCCCTCACCTAGCCAGTAAAACTGAAATGGAAATGTCAGTGTGCTTTTTCCTGTCAGCTGAGAAAACTTCACTTGGCATTTGGGAACATGTTTCTTGCAGGGATAAACACTATAATTCTCCTGGAAGGCGCTGATGTTTTTTTTCTGGCTGTGTGTTAACACAGAAACTTGTGAAGCCCTACAGCCAGTGACGCTAAAAATGACTTTCCACATGTACTAATCAGAGAAAAACTGTTTGATATCAGACTCCAGAGCCTTTTCATTCTTTATCACTGAATGTATATTATCTCTACTCTCCCCTTTTCAAAAGGGATAATGTGTAGTATATTTTTATTTGGGTTCATAATCACATGGTATGGTAAATCCTTTATTTTTCAACTACAGCAAGAAGGTCTTAAAATGGATATGTGTGAATTGGAAGGCCAGAAGTGCCAACAGCAACATCTCAAATTGCTCTAACCATGGAAATTTAGTATGAGTCATACTGGACAAACTGAAATGCTGGGTACAGGTCAAATAATTATGTAAATAAGGAAAATAGGTCAGAGTAAGCAGGAATTCATTTTGTGTTTATGAACATATAATTGGCATTGATATAAATACAAAACAATTTGCTGAATATTGTCTCTACCCAGAGGCAGTTAATAAATGTTTTCTGATTTTCTTACTACAATTCTTAGTTGTTAGAAATATCTCCACATTCATTAATGATAAGGAAAACAATTCTTAGTACTAAAATTAAGTACTTATGGAGTCATATCATAGCAGTTCACAATTTACTTTCTCTGAATATTAACTTACTCCATTTTCAGTCCTAGAATAGCTAGAATATTTGTAGCAGACAAACATAGAAACAGGCATACAGAAAAAATTAATGTAGTGCCTCATGGAAAGGCTACTAAAGGAAACAGCAGTCTTTCATACCCACCTTGGTGAGCTTGGATTAGACCCTTCAGGAACTTATTCTATAGGATTCATTCTGTTCCACGGTTTATCCTTCAGATTAATAAACAGATCCAGAGAGACAGAATTCACTTATCACCCTCAAAACATCTCATTCAGCTGTTTCTGGAAGCTGCTGCAGAGCTTTATTCTCTCAGATTTGCGGTTAAGTCTTTTAAAATGCCATTACCTAATGTGGCACTAAGAATTTTGCAGTAAGCAAAATGTCAGGGAGTAGCTATGCTAATTCCCTCATTCCCACTTTCATGCCACTGATCTTGACAACTTCACCTTTTCTGAGTCAACCATAGAATTTCTTTCAATAAACAAAATAGTTAACTATAAGAGTATACAATCTCCCCCAATTTATTTTATTTTTGTGTGTGTGTGGGTCATTGCCTCCCTCTTGTCTGCTAATTAGAAGGGATAAGCAAATGCTTTGTTGATGACATGCAGCCTCTGCAATTCCTTCTGCCACTTCAGAGAAGCGTACCCCCAAATTAATTAATGTTTTGTAGACATTTACATAAGCTTGGCATGCAAACTCATTTCTCATATATTGCCATGTGTTTGCCAGCTTGGTAGTTTCCTTGCAGTATTTCTAACATGGTGTTCATAATTCATGGTTTATGCTGAGCTAGGTAGTAATAAGGGACCTCTCATGAACACATTTCAACTGTGTGTACCTGAATCCTGACGATAGTTGGATTACTGTCAGTCTGAGGTTGCTGTCTTCTGCTGACTGTGTTGTTGCCATCTATCTGTAGCAGGGTTGCGTCTGTTTTTCTCATCTCTTATCTAACACATCACTTCTAAATTTCTGTAGCAGTGACTATCTTTCCCTTTTTATGGAAGGCCTGGAAAAGAGGAGTCCCAAAACATCAATAAGACCACTAGACTCAAAATCATAGAATGGTTTGGGTAGAAAATTACCTTAAAGACCATCTGTATCCAAATCCCTTCATAGACAGAGACAGCTTCCACTGGACCACATTGCCCAAAGCACCATCCAGCTTGGCCTTGAACACTTGTAGGAATGGGACATCCACAGCTTCTCTGGGTAACCTGTTAAGTGCCCCCCTATCATCGTGGTGAAGAATTTCTTTCTGATATCTAATCTAAATCTACCCTTGATTAACTTTAAACCATTACCCTTGTCCTATCACTACACTCCCTGATGGAGTGTTCTTCTCCATCATTCCTGTGGACTGGTACTGAAAGGCCACTATAAGGTCTCCCCAGAGCCTTCTCTTCACTGGGCTGAATGACCCCAAATCTCTCAGACTTTCTCCACAGGAGAGGCACTCTTTTCATCCTCATGGCTTCCTTAATCCAACACCTTCATGTCCTTATAATGGCGGCCCTAGAACCGAAAGCAGTACTGAAGGTGAGGCCTCGTAAGAGCGAAGAAGAGAGAGACAGTCACCTCCCTTGCCCTGCTGGCTACACTTCATTTGATGCCCCATCTAACACATGGGATTCTATGTCTGTTTGAGCTACAAGTAGTTTTCCTGCAGATTAGAAACTGTCATGATTGCAAGGAGACAGTCTTCCTTCTGTTTTACCCAAATGTGTGTTGTCTAGCAAGCTGCACAGCCCTGCTTGTCATGTGGCTAGAAGCCTACTTGCTTCTTCCACTGAAACTGATGTAATGTTTGCAGTCAGGTTTTTAGAACTACTCTTTAGGTGTTAACCATACACTACAAAGGTGCTAAAACTCTGTCTTGACAGCACATCATTTAAATAAGATAATCATTCACCTATTAGGCCTTAATTTGTGGCATATGCTCCTGTCATACACAGTTTCATTTTACTTGAATGCACAGATTTTTGTTGTAAATGCCTTTGTATTAGAATGGTGTGTATATTAGATAGAATTAATTTTTTTTCTCTGTGGTATTTTACTCTGACTTTAAAAGTTCTAGGCATGAAACCAAAAGAGAAAACAAAACTCAAAGGCAATATAATCCCAGTGAAAAAGACAGAGCTCTCTTCTTCAGAAATCTCTTTTAAGGAGCTACTTTGACCACATGGAAAGATTCATATTACTCCCTCAGCACAGAAATAACAAGGTATAATAGCTAACAAAAATGACAAATGCTTTCTATTTATTAGTAGAGAGATATTCTGCATTGACAGTATCTCCTTTGCTGTTCCATTAAAATCAGGCAGGAAATAAAATGTGATCCCAAACACCTAGAGTGATAAAAAACAGTAGTACTCATGGGGAAGAGTCCCTAAAGCTTTGTAGAAATACATGTTGCTCCACTTGACTTCAGAGAGAGCTGCATTGTATTGGATAATGGAAAGATGCCAGTGCACTGTATAATAAAGTTTATAAAGAAGACTGTGGCCTTTTAAAATCACTACAAAACTTCAGAAGATTAACAATACCTCAGTGTTTAGAATGGAAAAATGTTTTTAATATTTTATGTGCCCTGACAGCAGAAAATAAATCGTAATCTCATATTGTAATAAAGTATAGCTTTGTTTTCTGGAAACAACTTACACCCAGGAAACTATACACTTAATGGTGACACTGAGCAAAAATTAGAGAAAATTATTAAAGCTTCATGTGAATAGCCAAAAGATATTCCTGAATTCCTTACTGTTTTTCTTCCTGCAAAGATAATACTGTTGCAGATATAATGCAATGATGGACAAAAGCCAAATAAAAATATTCAGAGAACCAAGGAATTCATAAATCTTAACAATATTGAGGAAATTATGATTCTCATTCTATGTGGTTTTCTGGGTTTTCGACTTTTTTTTAATATATTAGGGAGCAAAACTCAGGAGTGTCTCCTTAGCTACCAATGGAGTTACCTAGGAGCGAGTGGTAGAAAAATCAGACATTTATCTCAATGGGAAAATAGGGGACTTTAAACTATGTCATGTGTTAGTTCAAATGTAAACAAAACAGTGGATCATACTCCAAAATGGAGAAGATAGTTAATAATAAAAAAGAGCACATTTTGTACTAGTATGAACCCATATGTGAAATACTGCTAGGGGCTGCTCAAGGCGTGGAGGGTTTACCAGGGTAATCTGTTTTCCCATCTTGTTTCCCATTCCTATACATGTCACTGTGTTCTTTTGCCTGAACTGAAAGCCTCATTTGTGAAACAGACGAGGGGATCTCGAGGACTGATGCAAACAGTTCAGATGTTCTCTAGCATGAGAGAATATATATGCATATTGTATACACTGCTGAGGAGAGGGAGAATACACCCCTGGTCCTGACCTCTTGGATATGCTATATATTTTGAATTATTACTTTGTCACCAATCAAGGATTATTGGTTGTTGTTTCTTTTTTTTTTTAAATTATTCTAATAAACAGCTTTAGTGGTTGGTTAGATGACTTTAATCAAATCACAGCTGCTGTTTAATTTACGAAGCTGTTACGATCATCCTTTATACCTGTGGGCTTTTGAACAACGTAAGCAAGTGTGAACAGTTCCTCTCATCCAAATGTCATTCATTAAGTCTTGCTGTCTTACAGCTTTCAGGCCAAATCAGTGATGTGCATTTAGGCCTATTTGTTGATAGGGCTGCATATATAGGAATACCTGACAGGTTTTCACAAGGCACTGTTCTTTTTTTTTCTCCAGATGTTAAGACTAAAGTGAGTGCAGTGCAGCTTTGTATGTGTACTGTCTTCTGAGGAGGCTGTGACATTTGTGATTTTCTGCTTTGTGTCATTGCTGTGACGCATCTGTTCACAGGTGCTGTAAGAAGACCAGTTGACTAGTTTTGAGTCTCTGAATGGTAGATTAATGGATAAAGACTGTATGTCTTTCTTTCAAATACAGCTTCTCTAGGATTGTACCATCCATAGGTATAATCCAGATCCAAGGGATGGAACATTTCTTCTACAAGGACCAGGTGAGAGAACTGGGGCTGTACAGCCTGGAAAAGAGAAGACTCAGGGGAGACCTTATAGCAGGCCTTTGGTGTCTGAAGGGGGTCTGTAAGAGAGAAGAGGACAGATATGTTAGCAGGGTCTATTGTGATAGAGTAAAGGGAAATGGTTTCAAACTAAGAGAGAGAGGATTTAGATTTAGATGTAACGAAGATGTTTTGGACAAAAGGAGTGGTGAAGCACTGAGACAGTTTGCCCAAAGAGGTGGTGGATGTGTTGCCCGTAGAGATGTTCAAGGTCAGGCTGGACGTGAGCACCTGATCAAGCTGTAGGTGTCCCTGTTCGTTGGAGGGAAGTTAGACTAGATCACCTTTAAAAGGACTTTCAACTCAAACAAATCTATGTTTCTATGATAATCCCTGCTGACACACTGTGCGAGGATGCCTTCATCCAAACACCTGTTTTGTTGTTTGACCATCAGCTGGAAAGCACAAGAAATACATGGACTCATAATGGAGAAGGTACAAGTTTCTGAGGTCTATCCTTGTATCTGATGCCTGCTTCATGCTAAAATGTTGACATACTGATTCCACTCTATTTGACTGCTCATTGAGATGAATATGTGGGGGCCGTGTTTTCAAACATCCTGAACGCCCACAGAGCCAAGATCTGACCACACCTAGAACCAGGCCTTGGTACCCCTTGTAGTGTAAAGGTGAGTTTCAAACTGCTATCTTACTTTTCTTATCTGTTAGTTTGTACATTTGAATGCCAGTTTGTAAAATATTTTGTCGTCACAACAGTTGACGTATTGAGCTACAACTCTTGCTGCTTATGGAAAAATGTTAATACGATAACACTAATTAGTATTTGTGAAGTCATACAGGAGTGAAAATTAAAATTACATTCGTATACAATCAGTAAGGTTGAAAAGGACCGCTATGATCATCTAGTTCAACTATCAACCCATCACTACCATGCCAGTAACCATGTCCCTCAGTGCTACAAGTTTCCTGAACGTCTTCGGGAACAGTGATCTTTTAAAAAGGTTATACAATTCCAGTTTCCTCTGTGTTGAGGGGACTTTCCACCTGATGAGGAACAGAATGTTAGTTCCATAATGCTGATATTCTCCTTACTTACACTGTAGACAGTGATCCATGAGTAAGTGACAAAATAATGTATTTTAACATTGACTATCAGTAATAAAAGGCTTTGGTAACTCAAACATGCAAGTATTACATAAGCCACTGTGTGAATCTGTAGGAAATTTATTCAGCCAGTATTCGAGTATCTTTATTTTGGAGCCACTGTCCAGAAATATTGAGCTATAATTTTCACAGAATTGAGCAGTAGCATTGTATCATAGTAAGATCATTCCTGCTGGCCAGGAGTGACTTAGGTGCAGAAAAAGATTGCAGTACACAAGTGAGATATACGGCATTGCTGATTATCTGATGTACAACAGGGCAAAGTTGCCATTGGCAAGTCATTCCAATCCTCTCCCTTAAAAGCTCAGATATGCTTATCTAAAGCTATGTGTGGTTTAATCTTTTATTTTAAATGGATGTTAGTGATTTCATACCTGACTAATGACTGAGAATGGCTGCAGTCCTTCTTCAGAATTTTGCTGCTTGATGCTCTATGATGTGAGCATCCTGATAGCTTTGTAAGCCTGTGTTAAGATGGAAGATGAAACTGTTTTCTTTCACCTATGTTACTCTGTCTCAACTATGTTACGAAGTCTTAGGAGGTGTATAGCTTCTATAGGTAAATCCTAGCCAGCAGCTTTGCAATCTAGTCATGTTTTTACAGGTAGTGATTTCAGTTTGTTCTATCATGGCTAATATAAAAGAAAATCGATTTTATTTCCTGTGTTAGTACTTGATGAAAAAACCCTGCATTTTAATGTAATTCTAACCTCACAAGACATAAAATGCTTTCCAGTTGTGCTTCATTTATATTGCCTCAGTCAGTTTAGACCGGGCACTGTTATCCCAGAACACCATAAATTAGGAGTTCTGTGGCTTCACAGGTAGATTTTGAAGTCCTTTGTGACTAGTTTATTTTTTTCTTACCTGTGTGATACTGAAACCTGTATGGCTGCCCTACACATTGAGTTTACTCAGATAGTAACCTTAACTATCTAATGGATATCTATAAAGGAAAGTACTTTGCTTTAAACAGGATAATTGAATATGGCAAAAAGAAGCACAAAAACCTGAATTCCAGAATTAAAGCAACTCCTGAAAGTTTCATTTGGTTTATATGTACATATGTCTTGTGATACTATTTTAATTGTCATTGTAATTTTTCTCCCCATAAGAAACTTGAGTGAGAGTGTCTGAAAACTAAAGGCCTTAACTCTAATGCTGAAGATGAGATGGCAAGGGAGGACACACACTGCAGAGAGATGAGCAGCAAGGGAAACAGTGTGTCTTGTGATTTGTGAAGTTTTATCTTTCCCTCTGAACAGTAAATGGAAACAAAACAGTGAAAAGTCCTCTGGGAGTTGAAGTTCTTCTCTTCTGAGAACCAGGTAGCTGGGAAATTGGCACTCCATGGAACTGACGTATTAACTATTTAATTCGCAGTGCAATTTATGATGCTATGATGTGGAATTCTGATAACAAAAATCATAAAACCATGACAGCTGTCTATTTGGCATACTCTGTCCATTCTGTCATGAGAAAATTAGTTTCTGTGCTTACCAGATGTATTGGCCAAGAGTTATATGGTTAGATTTCCGGGTGGTTGTGGGCAGTGGGTTGGAAGACTTGAATCATGAAAGGTGGGGATCATAAAACCCCATCAATGTGCTTATCTTGGTCTTCAAGCCCAGGCCAGAGTTCTGCCTACAGTGCTATAACTCCCTTTGCAGGAGCTCTGGTTAGACAACAACGTTCAATTCTAGAAAGGTCCTTTTTTGTATCCACATCCATCTTTTCAATTCTACCTCCTGGACCAGGCTTTATACTGGGTCCCATAGTGCAAGACCAGGGCTCTACTGTTTAAAATCAATTACTTGAGGTGCAGCATTGCCTCCACTATTGCAGAAAGCTATATGGATGAATATTTGATGCATTTAGCAACTCCCAGTGGGAAGAACAGACTGTCAGCTTCCCTCAAACAGGCTGATGCTCAGCTTTTGCTCAATAAACACTTTTTTAGTGTGCTTCTTTTGTTTATATCCACGTTAAGTGAGCATTCATTTCTGAAGTGACGAAGCCTTATCTGATGATTTCAAGTACCATATTCTGGAGGTCAGCACACTGCCACAACCATATATCTCTAGTGACCTCTCAATGCTCATTTTCTCTTGTTATTAAACAAAGACATTTCAGATCCTCGGTGACATTTCAAATGGATCATAGTTTGGGAAGTCAGACTATAAATGTAAGTAACTATCATAGACATTATACAAGCAACCCCACAAAGTTCACATTCTGCTTGGAGCAATTTAAAGTCTTTCCTAGTGTTTTCAGGTATGTTGGCCTTAGAGAATCTTTTGAACTTCTTTGTTATTTTTTTTCTATTTAAACTGACTAATTCAGCTTTAACCCCATTGAAAATGACGGGCTAAGTAGTGAAATGCTGCATCAGATGGCCATTAAGACAGCACGGTGACAGTGTGTTCATTGCCTGGTTCAGTGTTTTCATTTGTGCAGTTTCCTGGTTATTATCTCTCTCTTTATAGCTATTATAGAGCCAAAAGACCTGAATTTCAACCTGAAAGCCTACAGTCCCAGTGCTGACAAACAGGGAAGAAGGTAGCTGTGTCTCATCTATTTTATCAGCTCTTGAAGGAGGATGTTGTCTTGTTTAGCATTTGCTTAGGGTGTAGAAAAAGAGACCTCAAGATAAAATATTCCTGTTTCATTCTTGGAATGAAAATTAAGTGTGGAAAAATTTTGGCAACAGAAAGACAAGCACAAGTAATAACTTTTCTCCCAACCATCTTAGGAATTTGATGCCATATCCCTGTAGAAAAGCAGCTGTTGTTTTTCATAGCAAAATGTAGTATGATGGTGTAACTGCTGAAAATGATTGGTTGTGAACACAATGAATTTTCAGTGATTTATTTACGCTCCTAATAGAGGCAGAATCACAGACTCATAGAACAGTTGAAGTTGAAAGGGAACTCTGGAGGCCATTGGTCCAACCTCTTCCACTCAAGCACGTATAATATTCAGTATTAAAAATTATGTTGTTTTGTAGCAGTAGTACAATCAATTAAAAACTGAGCTGCAGAGGGAGATGTGAACTGCTTTTTCAGTTCAGATTCAACCTAGTAAATAGTTTTGACCAGAAAAAGTGGAGGAAAGTATTCAGATATCCGATTTGAATATTGAATTTAACTTTGGCTTTGTTTCAAGATGTTGTTTTCCTATTTAAAAATGAGCCCAAATTAAATGGACAGATTACCTCCATATTCTTGTCATCTTTTGACCAAACAAAACAATCTAAACTCTCCCACCTACTCTGATGCATATGGACAGAAAAACATAATTATTTTTCAAGAGGAAAGCCAATTTTGCCCACAGTAAAGTGACCAATATTCATTCATTTTTCAATCAGCCTAAGTGGCTATACTAATTAAATCTCTACAGTATGTTTACTTTCTAAAGCATGTCCGTATCTCTTTTCATTAGAGTTAAATATGACCATGTAGCAGTCCAGTCTCTCTTCCCGTTTCAGATTTACTTTTAAGGAAATTAAGCAATTATCTTCAAGGTATCTATAAAGTAGAGAATGCGTGTCAAAAACTGCTCTGAGTAAATGGCTTCATAATTTCAGCTATGCTGAGATGTTTGACAGGCTCTTATCCTGACAAACCCCCACGTCCCTACAGGGTTACTACAGGGTGAGAAGAAACCTGACATGGAGGTGTTGAAGCAGCAGCACTTTGGTGTTTCTGATGAACTGATGGGAGACCAAAAAGTAAATACAGAATGAATTCATGCACCATGATCTTTCTCTGAGTATAATTATATTCAAGATGCAAGTGAATCAAGATGTGAATGACAGGGACAGAGGGACTGGGATGTGCCTAAGGAACCAAGCTTCATAATGTCTCAGGTATTTTTTTTCACTCCAGCAGAGTGTGATTGGAATTAGTGTGCACGCTTTTCTCCCTCTTGCACTGTCAATTGAAATTTGTTGTGTGCTTGATTGTCAAGGCCTTTGAGGCTGAGTGCAAATTTAAGGTTAAGACATCAGTCAGTGGACACAAAAACTGGTTGTCCTTCTACAGTTGAACGCCAGTGAGGGGTAGGTGAACACAGAAGCAAAGCAAGACTCCAAATCTCTGGGTTCATATTGGGATGGTAATCAAACCCTTTATTTTGCCATTCTTTAGGAGTAATCAATGGCATGTCACCTGTCCTGGGGAGGATATTCCTGGCTGTATAACACATATAATCCGATAATTGTTCAGGAAATTGTTGTCATGTAAAGTCTGGTGGTTATTACAGGGAATGAGAGTGCTGGGTTGTGCACTCACCAGAGACTTGGCAGTTATTCTGAATGAGCAAAGAGTGATGGCATTACAGAAAATATTCTAGGAATAGCTCTGAAGTGAGGAGTATGAACCTATTTATTTTGGTGGAATCAGGGCTGCAGACTGTTGTATTCCAGCTCTGAGTATATATTTTTTGCTTAATTTTGCAAGAGGGAAAGTGGATAAGAGTTCACCACCGTGTTCTGGGAAAGTTCTTCCTGATAGGCCTGCCTTTTGTGGTTTCAGTGAAGGCTGTCTCAACATTAACTGTTAGAGGCCTTTCAAAGCCATTAGCTTGCATGATGAATCAGTAACCACTTTACTGCTTTCTTCTAGGAATTGAAGAGAGCTAATAACACGTTTTAGCTCAGCAAATAAATTACCTATCTGGTAGTTGTATGGTGTTTATATCTTCATTTACTGGCTTCTAGAGAGGTGTTAGAGTAGGAAACAAATTGTGAATGGGTGTCCTTAGGTCTCCTTTTTCAGGGTATCTTCTCCATCTTTCTATTGACATGTCTGCCCCTCTGTATTCTGGTTATGCCTCTGGTGAAGACCATCCCTTATGAAGAGGAGCTGCTGACAGCAAATACCTCATTTTCTACTTGAAGCTACTGGCTCCTGTGCTTCTACAGAACATAGCAATTCAGATATCTTAGTTGTCAAGACCAAGTCAAGTCCTGCATGAATACCTTTTATAAGACTCTTTCCTCTACTCTCCAGGTCAGATAAGTGTGTTTGAACTTTAGAAATTTAAAGCTCTTGCACTCTAGCTACAGACTGTACAGCTTGCACAGAAATACATGGTTCTCTGTTGCTGTCAAAGCAGATCTGTTGTTTGATGTTCCATAGTTATTAACATGTTTCACAGTTATTAAAGCCCCTTTGTAGAGTGAAGGAGCAGAATTCAGAATGAAAGCATAGTATATCCTTGCAAAAATGAGGTCATTTTATATTAATTAAAGCACGGGATTCATTGTTCAAAAAAAAAAAATAAAAACAAAAACATTTTCTTAGCAAGGTTTTTCCCTCAGAACAAATGCCTCATTAATTTCGAGCACTTTGGCCTGTATAAACTATTACAGTTTGATAATGGCCACTTTGTAAGGATGCCACTCATCACATACTCATCAAACAACACGTATTTATTAACCCTCTAAGCACACTGATTATTTATATTTCCTGCCTGTTTAGACTGCAGAACCATGTAGTTGTCCAATACATAGGTTGTTTCTCTGTGTTTCCTTGCATTTGGGTATGGGCAAATCCAAAATTTTGGTATGTGGCCTCCCAATACTCAGTATAATGAGGAAAACAGGCAAAAATACAAGGTAATTAACCTGTAAGCCTTCTTAAAGAAACTGGAAAAAAAAAACCATAAAAGAGAGGGAACAGAATACAAGAGGAAGGACAAAAGGAAAGCACAAATTCATTCCACTGATTTTTATTTCACAGCTTTTAGTGAGGCTTTTGACTTCAGAAAACCTCTATGTAGGCAGTGTTAAGAAAATGGTATCCTATTTTTCATACACTGGTGTGGTTTATGTCTTCATATTTCTTGCTATTAATGGTGATGGGAAAAAATGCAATCCTAAAGTTTTAGTGAAATGTGAATACCATTGAAAAAAGGTCTCTGACTGAACTAGGAACAATTCTAGGCAGTTATAGGGAAGTTATTTTTTAACCAAATGAAGATCTGTAATAAAGCCTTATTATCAGCCTACTGCAGTTTTTTATGCTAGTGAAGAGTCTGACAGTTAATCCAAACTAACTACAGAGACAGAAGCTTTTACAAATGAATAAAATTTCGATTCTATTTAATTTCAGCTCGTATAATCAATTAATATTATTACAGACCCCAAACTCCTCACCTCAGCTTCTCCTTCTTCACCCTTCTAACCTTATCATACCTCTAATTCTTGTCATTTGGAATCAGAATCAGAGGTCCAGAGACTCTTGAACAACCTGTCCCTAGAAAGATGTCTTTATTCCATTAGCTGCTAATTTTTTTTCATTCATTTGTGTGGGAACTGTCTCAGTAATCTTGCAGTAAAATTGCCCACAGGTCTCTGTAGCCTTTTTAGTGTTAAGAGCAGATTGCCTTCAGAACTTTCATTTCCCTTCTTAAAAATAATTTTTGTAGGTATTTGTTCATTATAAGGATGACGGGGCCCTAGGACTGTCCCTTAGAGTGAATGAAACTCAAGGTCACTTCTCGTGTACTCTGTTCAGTTTTGGTTCCCTCACTGCAGGAATGACTGAGGTTTTGGAGCATGTCTGGAAAAAGGGCAGCAAGCTGTGAGTGGACTAGAGCACAAGTCTTGTGAGGAGTGGCTGAGGGAACTGAGATTGTTTAATCTGGAGGAGGCTCAGGAGTGCTCCTATTCCTCTCTACAGTTTCTTGAAAGGAGGTTGTGGTGAGGTGAGGGTCGGTCTGTTTTCTTGGGTAGCTAGCAACAAGAATAGAAGGAATGCCCTCAAGTTGTGTGGGAGAGGTTCAGGTTGGATATTAGGAGAATTTATTCTCAGAGAGAATGGTGATGCATTGGAACAGGCTGCCTAGGGAGGTGGAGTCACCATCCCTGGAGGTTTTCATGAACTGTGGAGATGTAGCACAGAGGAACATGGTCAGTGAGCATGGTGGGGGATGGTCAATGGCTGGACTAGATGATCTTGGAGGTCTGTTCCAACCTTAATGATTATGTGATTCTGTTTCACTGCTGTTGACACTCAAAACAAGGTGGTTAGGTTTTGATATCAGATTTCCGAGGCTAACGAAAGCAAACAGGCTACTGCACTGAGTTAGTTAGTGGGCTTCTGGAGGCTGGTCCACCCTTTGTCCAGATGGAAATCCTCAAGCATATTTTCTACGAGCTATGAAAGACTGTGTTCCTTCAGTTTGAGCTGTTTCCAAGCTAGGCAATATGTGCTGATGGTTGGACTAGATGATCTGATGGGTTGATAATTGTACTAGATGGTCTTACTGGTCTTTTACAACTTTAATGTTTCTGAGATTTGGTATTTTAGTCATGCCTTGCTAACTGCTCCCCTCTTATCTTCCTTTTAAACCTTTTGAACTCCAGCCTCTTCAACATCTGATCATTCCCTGCCTCTATTTATTTTCCCACTGGAACCAGTTATCTATGGGAGTTCTTAATGTACTGGCATGACCTAAAAAAGTGGTAACTGCAAAACAAGAAAATAGAAGTTTGCAGCTCTCAATGAGGGGAGCTGGTGTCCCTCCTTTTCATGTAAAATGAAGCATGCCTGGTGAAAGTGTTTGTCTTTGACTTCTCTTGACAAAAAGAGTACATTACAACCTAGTGTAACACATCACTTAGTGGCCTGAGTCTCCTAGCAACAGAGCTTTCTCTGCAGATGACCCTCCTCACTTCATTGTCTGAACCTGGAATTTTTAGATAGCTTTGTATAGTTATAATGATCTTTAAATAAGCCTTTTCTTTATGAAAGCCTCATTTTCCATTAAGTAGATTTTATTTCCATATCTCCCAATAGTTTAATGATAAAACATACTAAAGGTACTTGTTGTAAATACATTCACAAAGGAAGTGTTTCTTTTTTGTAAGTGCATCTGAATTAAAGTTTAATAATCCAGCAGTTTGTTTTTCTTTAAATCCCTTCTCTGAGATTCAGAAAGCAGCTCCTATTTACTGAATGAAGAGCTTAGGGCTTTACAACTGATAGCTGTTATTAACAGTGTCCATGAGATCATACTGTGTAAATGAGTAGTAAATAATTGTATTAGTATTTCATTTTTCTGAACGTCAGATTTTAGAATTAGAATTTAAAAACGTCAGAATTGTTTACCCACTCCAGGGTTTGTAAAACTCAATGCTTTACTTTTTTTTTTTTTTTGTCTATCTTGTCATTCTTTCAAGAACAGATAGTCAGATAGTCATGAAATGTGGAAGTTCAAAATGAATTCCCCAAGAGTTATCTGTGAGAAACCGTAGCATGAGTTCGTATTCTATTTTTCTGTTTAAAATCAACACCATTTTATATGCATCTGTGAGTCACAAGCACCAAACTGATTGCTGTTCTAGTGTTTCCTTTCTGGAAAGCAGGAAAATTTATGAACTTCTAAAATAAGGAATTATAGAGCTGCAAAAAGTGGCTGAAGATGTCAAAGTTGTAGGTAGAAACTGTTAGTGAAATTGTCCTTAGGAAAAGGATCCATCATTGAGAATGACCCACACATCAGGCATGAATCAATAATGCTGGTGTGCTGAGAAAAAAACAAACATTTGACTTGATAAAGTATCATGTGAAACAAATGAAAAAATTGTTGTGCTGCAGTAGGTCCTAGTGGGACTGCTGTATTCTGCATAGGGCAGCATCAACAGTGTCAATTGGGAAGGGTACAAACAAGAGTTAATGACAAAGGTTGAGAAGAAAAAACGTGGCTTTTATTTGGAAGCAAATAGGATTTTCTTATCTTCAGGAAGGCTGAGAAGTGATAGAGTGAAAATCTCCTAATATTGAAAGTGGCAGTTTGAAGTTGCTTTCCCTGTTGCAGAATTGCAGAGTCTCTGTCTGTCATACATGAAACCAAGAGCAATGCAAGTCGCCAGAGAAGTTGAGACTGTTTTGGATCTTCTGTGCTAGGCATGGAGTGCCTTTTGTAAAGCATTATGAAATAAATTTTTATTTTAGAGAAATTAAGAAAGATGACGTGCAAATAAACTGTCACAGTTCTGTTTCATTCCGGTTTCAGATGTCCAGATTATTAGTGATAAAAGCATAAATTCAGCATTTACAATATATAGCTTTTTTTTCCCCCCATGTAAGCCATTAGATATGCAGACAGTGATGATATCTTGGATAATGAATACAGTGTGCTTCCTTACTGTACTTGTATTCCACACTGGACTTTCTGTTTGTACTGTAATGGTTGCATACATTACCAGAATATGTATATCGGAATCCTCTTCTGTATTAATAAATTCACATTATGTCTCTACATCTATGAATGTGCTGAGCAGGCCCTGAGGAAATTAGTAAGCTGATAGTGGAAATGAAGCTAGGGGATGGGGACGAGGCAGAGGTATAGGAGAAGGCTGTGGACATGTAAGATAATTCTATGGTTACATGTACAACAGCTCAACATCGTTTCTTAGAAAAAAGAAAGTGATTACATAGAAAAGAGTTTAATTTATGTACATTTTCTTACTGGCTGTTGTCAAACCATTTACAGCAGTTTGGTTTCGTTCTAGTGGAGGATATCACAAGAGTCCTTCTGGATAAATGTAGTTCTACACGGGATGAGCTTGCACAGAGTATTTCTGTATTTGAAGTGTATAAATGCAAGAAAAAAACCCACACCCTTTATAGCTCCACAGAACAGCCATTATTTGTGCTGTGTTTTGGATTCCTGGGACTGAGATAAAGGGAAAAGAGATTGCTTGCTTTAGACGTAGGGGGAGCCATAGTATTTCCAGTTATGCAGTTGACATTTCCTTGACTTCCATTAGGACCAGTGATGATCTGCAACACTCTCAGTCTTTTGGAAGACACAATTCACTGCTGAGATGCTCCTCATATTACCAGCTGCAATGCCTTGGGCTGGGAAGGAGCCGCTCCTCTGAGCTGAGGACAGCTCTAACTGCCTACAGAGCTACAACAGGATCAAGTGCTGATTAGCCAAGGCTACAACTGTGGGCTAGGTCTCCAGAGATGGTATGCTTTAGGGCAGTTCAGGTCATCAGCAGAACACAACCAAAGGTGAACTGATGTTTATTGACGTGAAGTTGGGGATCTGATCAATGTCTATAAATATCTAAGGTGGGGGAGGCAAAGGGACAAGGCCAGACTCTTTTCAGTGGTGCATGATGACAGGATGAGAGGATATGGCCACACACTGAAGCATAGGAAGTTCTGCACAAATGCATGTAATAACTTCTTCACAGTAAGGCTGTCAGAGCACTGGAACGGGTTGCCCAGAGAGGTGGTGGAGTCTCCTTCTCTGGAGACATTCAAGACCCACCTGGACGCCTACCAGTGCAACCTGGCCTAGGGAGCATCCTTTGGCAGGGGGTTTGGTCTAGATAATCTCTAGAGATCCCTTCCAACCACTACAATTCTGTGATTCTGTGATAGATAATAGGAAGAAATTCTTTACTGTCAGGGTGGTGAGACACTGGAACAGGCTGCCTAGAGAGGTTGAGGATGTGCTCTCAGCATCCAGTTGAGGCTGGGTGGGGCTTTCAGCAACGTGGTCTAGTGGGAAGTCTCTCTGCCTATAGCAAGGGGATTGGAACTAGTTTATTTTAAAGGTCCCTCCCAACTAAAACCATTCTATAATTCTATGAAGTGGGCATGGTGAGAAGAATCATCTCCAGTGTTTTGATCCATATGAAATTAATCAGCAGTGCTAATGAAATATTACTAGGTGAACACCACATGCTCATCTGCTATGTTTTTTATTGAAACAAGAATCACTGGCATACAGCAAATTTCCCATGCCCTGATGAAATTCCTTCCATCCACTAAACAGGTTCCTCTGTATTTTTATCAGTTATTTGCATTCATCAGTGACAATGACAGAGCACATGATAATAAATTAATAGAAACATTTTCATTCACTGCTGATAAACATAGTTGTTGATTAGTTACCATCCACTATAATTAAAAAGCCATTGCGAAATGGAGATTTGTCTCACTGAGTTAAAAATCACAGTCTTAATAGGGAAATGCATGTTATTTTGAAACATCTTAGTCTGCACTAAATTGTTAAACAACAGTTTTAGTTGGAAAGTACAAAAGGCGTAGGAAAGGTGCTTAGGTACCACAGGATAAATCCATTCAAATCATAAGGACATTTTATTATTGTACAGATTACACAAAGCAAATTAAGAAATTATCAAGATAGAATTCTGCTCTGTACTCCCTTTTGCTCTGTATTTGTCTGTAGAAATTACACATGGTAGACCAGTTTTGAAGCAACTCTTCTTTTGACTGGGTTCTGAAAACCTGATAACTATGGTTCCATTGCCCATTTCAAATTCTTCACTTCCATTCCCCAATGATATTTTCACTGATATCACTGAACTTCACCTTAGGATGTTTTGCTGTAACATTTTCATTCATATCAGGTTAGCCATTTAGCAGCTAATACATATTTTGTAATTAGAAATAAAAAATGAAAGAGCAGGGTGATTTCTTAATGAAATTTTCAAGGCCATCTGAAATGGGAGCAAAGTGACTAAGAAAATTACTAAGTGTTAAGCTGAATTTAAAACATTCATGTGATTGTGTAATATTTCATTGATTAGTAAGTAATCTTTTATATAGCAGTAAGTTTTGAAATCTGATTTTCTTTCTCTCTCCTTTCTAGACATCCCAATAAAACCCAGTAGTTTAAGCAAAAAAAGACAACAATAAATATGACATTATTATACCAAAAGTGACCGAGTGCCTTTAAAATTATAATGAATAAAGGAACCATGACTGGTCTAGTCCATGAAGTTAGTATACAGTTAATATAGTTGCCTTTAAACAAAGATAATTCTTCTTCCTCAGAACAGATCTCAAAAAATTATCAGCCTTTGCTATCAAAGGATCACTACCACAGTGAAATTTGATGACTTTACGTTTCTGGCCTGATTGTTGTACATCTCTTTAAACTTTAGATGTCCTTTGGGGGAATCTGATCTCAGTGCACAGTGGATCACAGTGCCCCAGTGATTTTTACTACTTATTCTCTGCTGCCAGCCCTGCCATGAATACAGGGGTATTTGCAGCAATCAACCTCTGACAGATGCTTTGTTGTCTGACATGGGAATATCTACCTTAAAGCCTTTCATGCTTTAAGGGCCTGAGAGTGTGGAAATCCAAAGTCTCTTGGATCATTGGTTGGGCTTCGTGTAGAAGCAAAAGCAGTTTCCTTCCACCTTTGTTTCTTTCACACCAAATCGTTCTGGAAAAGATGCCTGTTTTAAGTTTGTTAGGTTTTGTTGAGAGGTCTTTCACAGTGGTTTCTGTAGCATTTCTAACAGTGTAGGGCCATGGTCTAACCCTGGATGTGTTCATGGTTCATGTCCAAATTGAGCTATGTATGGGTGGAATAGTTCAGGATATTATGCATCACATAATAGATAAATACATGGGATTCCTGACAAATTAGGGTAGATCAGAAGCTGCAGCCACAGTAGAAGAAATAAAACAGTTAGGAAGGTAATTACTGCCTCACACGATAGGCATTCAGAAGTTGGTGCATAGACAAACAAGTTCAAGGAATTGCAGTCATTTCCTTTGCCACTTTATTTGATTGTGAAGCAGTGGAGGGAGAATGAGGTAACTTCATTTGCATTGAAACTATGATATCTCTTCTTGAAACCACAGTCAGTGAGATCGGGAATAAATATAAAACATCCTATTTAGGCATTTTATTAATAATGCTATTTTTCATCAGTGATAAGTGCCAGCTAGATCACATTCCATCAACAGAATATAAGAATGCTGCATAATAAGCAGACATTAAAGAAACAATACAGTACTGGCTGGTTTTACTGTGATAGCCAACAGCTGTAAGACAAGAAAAACATTAAGACAAGCAGAACTGGAGCTGGACTCCTGCTAATAATCTGTATGGGAAAAGAAGTGTTTACAGCCCCATGCTTATGAGAAACAATTAAGTCAGAGGTCAAAGATGGTGGAAGAGCAGATTACAAATCATGCTATTTTAAAGCAGATCACCTTTGAGACTTTTGTATTTGTTTTTCTGGTGTGGAAGCCTTTAGGCTGTGCATTTTCCACTTATCTTCTTAAGCCACAGAAACTAGTATTTTTTTCCCCAAGTGAAAGCTGAGATGATCGTGTACGGATATGAGTTCAGAACTTGGACTCCAGAAAGAGTGCCAAATATTTTGTAGAGCCACTACTGAGAGCTTAAAAACAGTTTGCTGCTTGTACTGCTTCTTCTTAAGCATTTGCATAATCAAAGTACAGACTTTAGTGACATGGGTTGGATAAATCCAGGCATATGTATATTTGGCTGAGCACTTATTGGTGATGAAGTCAAGACTAAGACCTGCCACTATGGACTCCACTATCTCTTGGCTAATCAACATCTCATAGGCTCCTGCATGATTTTTTCAAGTAGTAATGTATCCAACTTTGTTCTAGTCTGAGTAACACCTCTTTTTCCTTTTGTTTGAGTAACAGCTGTGTCAGAAGGAATTTAAACAAGTTTTGTGTGGGATCATATTTACTTTGAGCAGTTGTTCCACTCATTTGCTCTGTGGGCCCTCTGGTGTATTGAGATACATGTGCAGCAGTGTCAGAAACAGAAATGGACATCACCTTGGACAAGTAGATGCAAAAAGTGCCTTTCTTGTCCATAAAAATATTTGCATGAATTGCAAAAATAATTAGCTTCTCAATAGATACCCAGTGTTAACACATAAAACAGATCTTGTGAAATCATGGAGTGTACCCTGAGAGCAGGAATGCTGTCCTCTCACTCGGGCTTCTCCTGGAGGCTTCTCTGAAAATGTATCTGCTGTCTTCTTGTATTTGGTGAGACTGAGTTTGGTCACTCTTGCAATTTGCACTTACTCTGGAAACTTCTGGCGCAGAAGGATTTTGAATATATGCCTGCACCCCACACCTTTTTTTTTTTTAATGTTCTGATAGTATATAACAACAGTACTCATTTTAAAGTCTGTTTTGAAATTTCTTTCCCTAACTTTCTCACCAGGATACTACAGTGCTGCAGATGTAGTTTTATTGGTGCCACAGTAACTCGGCAATAGATTCAGCTTCAAAGGAAAACAGAGGCTGAATCATGGCAGGAGGAAGAGTTGAAACAGTAGAACTCTCTCTGGTATGTAAGTATGAAGTTTAAATCAGTCTGTGTGAGGGAGAGCTGGTGTGGCAAAGGCATGGAATTGGCTCTTGGAGGAATATGTTGAGCTATAAACCTTCTTGAACAGCTTTTGCATTTTTGTTTGTTTGGGTTCTTTTGAACTTTTCTTGTTTTGTTCATGCAAAAAAGGATTCATGATATTTGCTAATGTTCTTAAACATTATCGTAACTACGTAAATCCCTGCATTATTTTTCAGTTAGAGCTTTTGTTCTGACATATCACTGCTTAAATAAAAGAGAATGTCTAGCAAATAAAGTCTTAGTGCAAAAATATGTCTTTTTTTGTACCACTGTAAATCTGGAATTGCTGCCAGGATGAAAATAAGATTTATGTTAGCAAACTGAGACCAGAATGTGGTGCACCAAATTTTGGAAGAATTCATAAAATGCTTGAAATGGAAAACAAGATTATGGGTGACATTTCAAATCAGACATTCTTTAGTGTGCCTGAAAAATAGAAGTCTTGCTAACAAGAAGGGACCTGGTGTGCTATAAAGAGAGAGCAAAATACTGAAGACCATGTTGTGAAATAGAACAGGGAAAGCTGCTTGGGGCATTATGTGGATGGTAAAAGAAGGAGGGGAAACACAGCTCACTGAAGATAGCAAAGGACAGAATGACTGTTGATACCTGGATCAAAGGAATAAAAGGTGGTGAGAAAACAAAAAATAAGTTCAAAGAGCTTTTGGCAGATAGCATGCCAGGTTTAGAGACTGCAGAAATTTTTGAACAGTGAAGGAGGGCAGACGGAAGCGGTATCCCCACCTCTAAAAATAAATAAATCAATTAGCTTATTGAAGTATTTCACCCTGAGGAAAAGCCGGAGTGGGAGAGTAAAGAGGTACTGCTCCTTTTTCATGATGGGCTGAGGATGAATGTAATTATGATATGCTGACATCTGGGACATTACTTCCAAATTAAGAAGAATCTTCTAAGGCACCTGAATCTGTAATTAAGGGTTTGAATACATAGGCTA
Organism: Odontophorus gujanensis; assembly: GCA_013399175.1. Classification (NCBI taxonomy): domain Eukaryota; kingdom Metazoa; phylum Chordata; class Aves; order Galliformes; family Odontophoridae; genus Odontophorus; species Odontophorus gujanensis. The sequence continues at coordinate 25,687 of VXAB01009402.1, read as the reverse complement.
TCTCAAAGACTTAGTCCTACAGTTCTCCTTTCTTGGACAGCTAGGACGTTGTATGCACAGACACTTGGACAGAGAAAAGACACATAAGCGATGTGATTTTTTTTTTTTTTTTTTTTTTTTCAATTCTACAAATAAAAGATCACTTGTCTCACTAGGCTAAATGTGATTGCATTTGACTACAGTTGATAGGACGTGTACTACCCAGCATTTAGTTTAGTGCACTGTATTTTTCTAAAGCAGAAACATTTCAATGATTATATCTCACAGTTTGTTTGGAGAAAATATTGTCACATGATTCCTTATTTTTTGGTGGTACAACTGCTTGACAGATAAACAAAATTGCTGGAAAAAAAATCTTTTTATTGTTATTACATAAATGCGGAATAATCCTGGCAGTAAAATTTAAATTTAGACAAAAGTTATCAGGAAGATAATTTGGTTCACACCACTTTGGAGAAGTACTTAAGATTCTTGAAGAGGAAAATAAGAGCATAGCAGAGTTGGTAGATTTGGAGAAAAGTGTGTGGAAACAAAGCAACAAAAAACTGCTTGCTTTTAGCTAGAGCACCAAACTATCCAGCTCTCAGGCACAAAGGAATTTTTGCTTATCAAAAGACATTTTTGTATGCAAAATTGCTGCCATTAACTGTAGACTGGCAGTGCGTACTGAAAGGTGTAGATCCAAAGTCTTGCCAGTAGTGCTGTAATGTGTCACTATGGTACTTCTAGGAAGCTGTCAAACTAAAACCTTCACTTGATTTAATGTGGAGATAGTGTTATTCAGTGGCAACATGGAATAAGAAGCCTCCAAACCATTTAGCTCATCAATGGCTCCTGTAAAACCCCAGTTCTTTATCTGGCTGCTCAACTGAGAATCTGATGGAGTGACACTTCCACCAGTTTCACTAAACCCCACGTGTACAACTGAAGCCAGATGTGTCCAGAAAGATGTCTGAAGTCTATCAAAGGTCCAATAAAGACATATACAAATCACTTGTAGTGTTTTTTTTAGGACAGATGTTCTCTGCTGAGAACATCTTTTCTTTGACGCAGCCAATATGCACTATGTTTATTTCTGAGAGGCTGCAGCTGAACAGTGTTACTTCCTTCTTTCATGTGCACAAAATTATTCTTGTGTTCAAATTTGTATTGTCTTCAGATTGAACCTAATGCAATTTAGAAATGTGAATACTTCTCAAGAGGACTCCTAACACCAGATCTTTTCTTTTCACCGTATTTCTGTTTAGAATTGCAAAATGCCACGTTGCTATGCCCTTACAGTCGCTCAGAAGAGACATCACTTGTCACACATTCAGCTTGCTATAAGGTCAGTGCTAAAAGCAGTACCTCAGAAAGACCACGCAGATTGTTATGATGTTTGTTGACTTATGTTTGATGCAGAACTTTAAGTGGGAATTTACTGCTATCCTTGTGAGTAAGATCTCTCCTGTGATTTTAGAGATTTAGACCTCACTTGTATCTACATGTAAAATACAAAGCAATTTAAAAGGAAGAGTGGACACGTAACAACGTGAAGGCAAGAGCACAGCTACAATGAATGGGTCTGTCATGTCACAGAATCTTTAGTCCTACAGAACCATGATTTTTGTTTTCTTCTTGGGTACATTTTGTATCAGTACATAAAACAAAGCAAAAAAAAAGAAAAATTGAAAAAACTGCTTGCCATTTCTTGTCAATAGTAGAATATAGATAATAGATAGAGGTGAATATGACTGCCCTTCTTCCATCCACATACCAGATCTGCTCAATGTTGTCAGAAAGGGCCAATTTCCCCTGCCTTTAGCCTGGAGCATGCAGGATCTGTGCAGGGGTGCAGCTGATGTGCTCTGACAGTATTGAACTTTTTCCTTAGGAGGTTTAGTGTCAGAGCTGGAACTCAAAAGCTGCAGTCCCTGACTCATGCATGCATTAGCCAATTGAACTGGGCTGCCCTTTGAATTATGCGGCTTGTTCCCCCTCTTAGCCAGAAAGCACCCTTGCTGCTCACAGGAGGAACTAGTTAATCTGCAGTCAATTAGATGAGGAGAAGACTTAATGAGGATCTTGGTGTCAGTGTTACTGCCCACCCCAGCTAGCCTCCCATGCCCACATGTATTTTGTGGCCTCATTTGAGGGTAGATGACATGCTTTACGGTTCTTTTTGTAGAATACTCATATTTTACTAGACTAACATTCAGAAGGAAAAAAAGACTTATTTTCCTACATATACATATTGTGCAAATAGGTTAGAGGGAGTTATCTTGCTGAATGTATGGTTGTATAATTCACGAAGGTCTTGTTGGGAAGGAGGACTTAATACCAGGTGTTCCTGCTGTCTCTTCAGTTTGACTCAGGCTGGAGGGAAAGGATGAAGTGTGCACCTCCCATTAACTGCAGCAGCTACAGATCTCCAAATTTTTTTAGCAGATGTCAGTATTAAGGAAATGAAGCCTAGTGTTGCTATGGGAAAGGATAGATATTACTGAAGCATCTGAATGTAAAGTGAGCAAAGACTGGAAAAAGTTTGGAGTGATCAAAGGGAAACCTTTATCCTTCACAGGGAATGGAAAGAAGAAATGCAACTGAGTAGAAACTCTTTTCTATTATTTTAAAAAAGTGGAACAAACATTTCTAAATGCAATTTTCTTTATGCAAATCACAGAACTCATTATACCTTTTCAGAAGTCTTTGTAAGACCTAAATATATTTCTAAACAAACAGAGCCAGTGGTATGTGAGAAACCACCATATAAATTTAAAGTGAAATCAAAGAGTCTTTGTCCCAGCTTATCAATATTTTAAGAGCTTATTTTAGTTTCTTACATCCCTCATCTGCTTAATAGATGATAGCAACAATTTAAGCAGACTGGATTTGACTTAACTCATCTTTGATGTGCGTGATTCATCTAGAAATTCAGCTTTCCTTTCATGAAGAGTAGAACTTTATCTCAATATGAATGATATGTATCCTCTATAGCATTGGAGATAGGTGTCTGAAAATGAAGATTTTTTGCATTTAAAAGCTATACATCTTGTTTTCTTATGACCATGAACTGGAAGCTATTGACAGAGTGCTCCATAAGCAGAGATCTGAATGAAAGTGAATCTCTCAGTTAGCAAAGGGACCCCATCAGCCTGAATTTATCAACCATCTACTTCTTCCTGTATGATCTAAAAAAATGTGAAATACTTTTGGTAGACTGGAAACATGAAATTATGAATTTGCTAAAAATATCAACGTTTGACTGTTCGATGGCAGCAACTTTAAAAACTATTATGGAGACATGTGAACTGCACCCAGTAAGCATCCTGCTGTCTTATGGCAGTGATAGCAGCTAACTTTGTTATTCTTACACATAAATAAGACCAAAACACATTACTGTGGCACTTTCATTTTTTGCCTTTTTCCCTTTTTTGGCCTCTACATCTCTTTTCCACTTGTCAGCTTCACATCTCTCTGATAGTCATCCTGGCAATTGTATTTCTCTTCTTTGTTATCCTACATTTATTCTCTTTACAAAGAAGACTAATCAGCTCTTCACACCTCAGAGTCCCCCAAAGTCTTTATTTTTTGCTAACTTCTACTCACATTTGTTCTTTTTTTTTTTTTTCATGATTTTCTCTGCTGACCCTATGACTTTTGACTTTCAGAGCACATTTTCCTGCATTTGATTGTTTTACTTGAACATTTAATTGCTTCTCATCCCTGCAGACACTTCTTCCCTGACATTTCATAGCAAGACTTAATCAGGACGTTTCTGCTAATTTTTTTTTTTTCTGACAATAATCAGCTGAAACCAAACATGGATGTAAGAAGATGCCTGTTTCATGATTTTTAATAGAGATTTTTCTAATAAGTTCTGAAATTATTAGAAACATCCTTTATTAACATTTTGAAAAGATGGCTATTTGCCAACTGAAAACAACCTGAAAATAAAGACAATGTGTAGTGACTTAAGAATAAATGTAAAATTAAATATTTGATGTTAAGGGAATATTTCCTAGTTTGTTAAAAGAACTTTAATTTTTCTAAACTGCTAACATGGAGCAGGATTTACGAAGTTTTGCTGAACATGAAAGGTGATTTTCACATGTATGCAAATGATTGGACAACTAACAGACACTAGCACAGACAGGGTTAATGGCACTTGGATGTTGGCCTCTTTTCTCCATCTGCCACCTGATCCGTATCATCAGTGAAAATAAGAAATACTGGGGCTGAATGCAGGCCTGGGGAGGATAATGAATCATGTCACTTGGCATACCGTACTGGGGCACGAGATATTGAAGTTCAGCACTGAAGTTCTGTCAGGAATTGGACTCAGTGACAATACTTACCTTTCATATCTACCATTTGCATGTGGCAGTGTGTCTCTGCAGCTCACGCCATTGACCCTCGTCTGTCAGCAATAATGCAATGCAGTGGGTAACTCATCATTTACAATAAAACAACCCTTTAGTAAACATTGTTTGAGAACTCTGGGATCCAACCCTTGCTAATGCAGTCTGAAAAGCTTCCTTGAAAATGTGCTGGCTTTACTTCTCAAGCTTGTGGAAGGATTTAGTTCCTTCTTGGTTGTTTGGACAGCATCCACTGGCCCCTGTTGAGTAAGCCCTGGAATTTTTCTTTTTAACATATCAATTAAGCCAGGGCCTGGAGGGATATTATATATATGTTTATTTATTTATTTAAAATTACCAGAGGACTGAAAAACAGTGATTCCTGATAGACACTGGTAAAAGAGTTATGTTAAGAGAGATCCTGGAGCATTTCATATAGCTCCTTTCACATTGCTGGAGCTAGAAAACTGGAGAAGGAACAAGACATTTGATCCTTTTCTCAATTTCTTTTCTATAATACTTTTCTGACCCTTTGTCTACAGTAATGATGTGGAATGCAGTTTATTTTTTTATTTTTATTGTGCTTCCATTTTCTTTTACCTTGCATTGGCCAAGCAGTCTACTGAACTTTCAATGCTGCAGCTTTGCTAGTTTTTCTTTAGGATGAGAAATCTGTGACAAGAATCATGCCTTTGGTGGTGCCCTGTCTACTACTGATCCCAGGATCAGCGCGGCAGAAGGTAACGGGGGGTCTTTGTTTCCCCTGCTTATTCCAGTGTTGGTGCTCTGACATACAAGAGGTCTAAACAAGGTGTCTGTAGACCTCTCCCAGGATTTGAAGTGATTGTTGGCTCAGGTCCTGCTTTCCCATGTTTTACACAAAAAACTGACTTGCAAAGACAAACACTGCCACAGTTCTGATCTGAGCTGGGAAGGGAGGAAAGGACTTTGCAGATATTTTGCATGATGCCATCATAAAAAGTGCTAACAGAGCATAAATGACAGAAGAAATAATATGGGGTCATTAGTGTTGCTCTTGCAGTTCCGCTGGATGGTCTGGCCTGAACAGAAATCCTCCATTCATATGTACACTTCTGGTTTATATAAATGTCAGTATTTCAGCTAAAGGCTATGACTGGTACAGTCACAAACTTCACAAAATGTACATTAGGATCTTTGGAGTCTTTAAAATTTATGCTGACAAACGAAGAACATAATAACACTTCTAGGCATTGAAAGTAGCTCATTTATGAGCTTTTGATAGTTTGGTGGCTATCATCTTCCATTTGAAATTAAAAAAATAGGTCCCGAAAATCCTTCCAAGCCTTAGGAAAAAAAAAAAAACAGAAAAATTGAGGAAAAATATTTTTTTTTACTGGTAGAGGCAATAAAGACTGCTGTATATTAGAAGTCTTACAGTTGTCAGTGGTGGATAGCATTTGTGTCTAGATGAAAGGACTAGTGACATACTGGGCTTAAAATCATTTTTATTTCAGCCCTCCTTCTCTGCTTGAATTATGATTTTATTAAATATGATTTCAAGGAGTTCTAGTGCTGGGAACCAATAGCCAAGGCACATCTCACAGCAATATCTCGCAGTCCAAATTATGTAGAAGACTTCATAAGACAGGACCACTGTGGAAAGAAGCATTCATTTGCTGCATCTCTTGCCAGTGTGAGAACCTGTTCGTTGTACAACCTGGCTAAATTTACTGCAGCTGCACTCTGATCAACACCTCTACACTGTACGCTTTTGGGTATAAAGGAGCCCTAAGTAATCTGTGCTGCTTTGAGACTGCAAAATATAGAAAGCTGTTGAGGAGATGTGATGGAGAGAGAATATAACTGTCCCTTTCCCAGACAGACGGAGTGCATCTGAGCCTTGAGAGACTAAGTTAGATTTTTTCTATCAAAAACCTCTGGATATAATCTAATATTAATTAGGTTTCAGCTGACCTGCTCACTTTGGCACATGGGCTTCCTTTTGCATGGTGACACTGGAGGAGAAAGGTAATGTCTTTTTTGATAAGGATACTTGACATGCATAGTTTTCCTCTTTGATTTGAAGGATTGTTCCAATCTTCTCTGAGGTTAAAATGTAATTTTCCTGTGTTTTCTTTTTACGGATCTTTTATTCCACAAGTAGTGCCCACATTTCTTAGTGATTATGAGATATTTCCCTCTAATTGTTTGTGGCACAGCTTGTTTGTTTTGGTAGTGCCATGTAGATGCATTGCTGAGGAGAAGTGTCTCAGAAAGAAAATTAAAAATATAGTTTTGGTGTCAACATACTAAAGAGAGATAAAGGAAAGATAATCCACTGGTGTAAAAAGCAAACAAACAAACAAAACAAAACCAACCAAACAAAAAACTGTGGTGGAACTGGTTTTATAGTTAAACAAGTATTTCCGTACTGGGCTAAGACTCACCAATGTTTGTAGTGCAAGAGGCTGAGCACAGAAGTGCCAAGTGAGACCTATGTGGCTCAGGCCTGGTTAGAAAAACTTGTTCAGATTGAGAATCATTTCAGTTCAATTTGTTGTTAATAAAAGATGTAGGCTATGTAACCATGTAGCGCTTTTTATTTGTGAATCTGTGGCTTGCTAGCAGATAGCGAGCCAGATAGACTATATTTACATTTCAGCACAAATCATTCAAAGGAACATAACAGGAAAGTCATTAACCATCCACTGGGAGTTTGGGTTTTCTTAATGATGAAGGTTTGAAAATGCAGGGAGGAAGTTTGCAATGCAGGCAGTCTGAGAGCTCTGTTTTAAAAACTGTTGAGTGTATGCAAAACTGACAGGGTGAATTTAGTTGCTCTAATCCAGATGTTTTCATTTTAAGTAAGTGAGAAGAGACAGCAATGAAAATTTATAAGGGTAGTGAGAACGTGCATAATAAGACACTAGAGAGAAAAATGTAAGCCAGCAGCGTCAGGGAGGATTAGCAGGTATGAGTGCTTTGCTCTATTAGTATGTATTGGTGCAGCCAGCCATGTTTGAATTACAATTTGATATAATTTGGGAACGCGTTGTATTGTAACACATTAGACTGTGTTCTGTGGATTTCAAGAGAATTTAAAGGAATCAGACACTCCAGTGCTATTGAAATTCAGTGAGCCATCTGTGGTGCTTTGTGAACTGTGGTGATTGCTCATCTTTTCCATAGGTCTCTATCAAGTACTACCCTAGTGTCTTCTGCATGTGTTGTACCCACTCAAATTAGGGTTCTATGAGATTTTTTTCCCAGTATGAACAACAGTTGAAAATATCACTGGGCAACATATTGCCCTTAACTTTCCATACTTTGAAAGCAGTCATCAAATGCTGATGTATACCAGTAATGTAACTACCTGGGTTTTCAGAAGCATTCTCTATAATGCCTACAGGCTTGATTGTTATTGTATCAAATTTAAATCAAAAGCCAGAATCTGATCCTGGATTACTAGGGACTTTTATTTTTGTGTATACTTTTGTTGCAGGGTATGAAAATATGATTTGAGAGCACTAATAGAAACTGCCTTAGATAAAAGCACAAGTGATTACCTAGAGCAGTGTTGAGCTGCCTACCTGGAAAACATGTTGTTTAAAGCACTGTTTTCACACCCACATTCATCCATTTAGCCCAAAGCATCAGAGTCATCCAAGCTCCAAGATCTGGAGCAATGATTTCAGGTTTTCACTTTTTTGAGCCAGCCTGTGAAGATGATTGAGCTAAAGTAATTTTTCTATGTCTCTTGTCACAATTTTCATGACATAATGCAACTTCTAGACCTACTTCAGTTTTATCTAGCAATTATTGGGTTGTTTAGTCTTTTAACGCATGACAGTTCTAAGTACATCAAAGAAAAGTGCCGTTAGACAACAGTGCAGTCAGATCTTTTCATCATTCCACAGGAAGTCAACATATTTCTGGAAAAGGAAGATTGCCTAGGGAGTCTGGTGAAGCACTCAATATTTCAACGAAATGTTATAAATTGTATGTAGGTGAGGCAGAGCCTAGCCATGGCTAGCAAGAATTTTTTCTTTTCAAATTAGTAATTAGGGATAATTCCATAAACACTAAATATATTTCAAAGATGGCATTTTATTTTGCACGCCTAATTTTTCTGTTTCTAAAATGAAATCCATCTGTTCCTATAGTATTTAATACAGTTTACATCCCTGTGGGGAAAGCACCCAGAATTCCCCGTTATTCATCACAAGCAGAATTGCTTGTGGAATTTGTGTCTGTTCATGTACAGCACTACAGGTCTTCTGTCTGAGAGCAGGAAAGTTCATGTTGGTGAGTTGTGCAAGGTTTCACAGTCCAATTGGAAATGAATGAGATACATCATCTTTTCAATTTTCTGTGATTTAAAGTGCACATAACGGCAGATTTTGAAAAATGTGGTGTTCTTAGTGATGTTGCACAGGGATCAGTGCTGGGTCCAGTCCTGTTCAACATCTTCATCAATGACCTTGATGAGGGGATAGAGGCCACCCTCAGCAAATTTGCTGATGGTACAGAGCTGGAAGGATTGGCTGACATGCCTGAAGGCTGTGCTGCCATTCAGCGAGACCTGGACAAGCTGGAGAGTTGGACAGAAAGGAACCAGATGAAGTTTAACAAGAGCAAGTGTAGAGTTTTACCCCTAGGGAGGAATAACCACATGCACCGCTACAGAATGGGAGATGAGCTGCTGGAGAGGAGCTCTGAGGAGAGGGACCTGGGTGTCCTGGTGGATGACAGGTTGGCTATGAGCCATCAGTGTGTCCTGGTGAACAAAAAGACCAATGGGATCCTGGGGTGCATTGAAAAGAGTGTGGCTAGCAGGTCAAGGGTGGTGATCTTCTCTGCCCTGGTGCGGCCTTACCTCAGTCTCACATAAGTCTAAGTAATTATGAGGACAGTGCTTCTGGTTATAATTTTTATCATCAGATGAGGAAGGGCCTAGCATATCGCACCTATTTGATATCACTATGAAATATGTGAATGGAAACTACACAGGTTTTTAGTTTCTACCACAAACATGCAACTGTGAGTGCATGATAGTAATTTGTACTACTCCTTGTGTATCTTTTCTTTTGTAAGTAAATGGATACTCATGCTGGATTAGACCTGTAATGATTTCTTGTTCTAATTTTGACAGGAGGCAGTGGCAAGCAAATGGGAATCAGTATGGAGGAAAATGTATTATGAAAAGATATCAAAGGCTGTTTTATTTGTTCACTGAATTATATTCAGTATCTATTAAAGGAGATAATAGATGCATGCAATACATTTGTTAATGATCCAATTTTCTATTTTGATAGCTAATTCATTCTTAATATTTTTGAGCTAAAAAATACTTGTTAGTATCCCCCAAAAATTATACTGAAAAAATTTCTAAACATTTTTTGATGAGGAAAGTTCATACTGCTTTGTGTCTGAAGTACGTACTTGCGTGCAAAATTGTGGCTTGAATCCTTTCTCCTTCCTTACTTCTGTTCTTCTCTCTTTCAGTAGTTATTTTCTTTAACTGCTTGGTTACACAAAAAAAGTTCACAGCACATTTTCTAGGCTAATCTCTTGAGAGAAGAAAAGATATTCATCTTCTGAGTGACAGAGGTTTTGAATATGCTGAACACGTCAAAAAAGCACATTGCACAGCCAGCTCGTTTGGTAGGACAGCAGATGAAAAATGGTTTTTCCTTCCTTACTCTTCATCAAGATTTCCAGCCTGGACTTGGGAAACTAATTCTGTCAGAACTGGTTTCAGAAGTTCTATTTTAGTTTTCAGCAAGCAGCAATTCTCTGATGGTTCCTCTAGAAAATGCCAAACCAGCTCTATGTTTGATCTTGGTGATATCTTGCGACAAAGAGTTCTTTGGAGTTAATGCATTGCTGCACATTGTAATTGAATGTTCTTTAGCTTCTGTATTGTCAGAAAGCATAAATGGAAACACTCACTATTCACTGTTTGCTGTTATTTATGTTCTCCCTAACAAGGGAGAAGAAGTACAAATAGTTTTCGTAAATTTGCGTAATGTTAATCACTGTCTTTTATTGTTCTGCTTTCAGTTGCTGTTGTTTGAAGTCAGATTAATTTGTCTTTAAATCCCAGTTGCCTTGAAACTTCTTTTAAAGCAGGCATAGAATTTGCCTCTTTCAGATGTTTTACTAGGAGATTTCAAGGAGAAATTGAATGCTTTTGCTGCTAAACTACTTGATACTGATATTGACTCCCAGGTCTCAGATGTATACTGTGTGCCCTAACATCACATGCCCTTGGTAACTACTTGTTCTTTAATCTCTAGGTTTAAAGTACCCAAAGCAGAGAAGATAATAACTAACGTTAGTGCTTGTAGTCTACACAAAGGCTGATCAGAAAGCACTCATCACTGCAGGAACAGAAAGTGTAGACTGAAGCTCAGTGCTAAAATTCACAGTATTTAGGCTTGTAGAACTAAACCCACAAAGGGAGCATGGTAGCATATGGCTGTGTTAGACACTGAAGACTATGTTCATATGTCACTGAAACCCTCAAAACACTTGCTGAGGTCTTGCAGTCTAGCCCAAGATACTGATGTTTCTGACAACTGGCACTCAAATAATCCCCCAATTACCACAGAATAATCCGAGGTTATCAAAGTAGATCCACAGAAATTCTCCAGGGTTGGATCTTGTACAGCATATAGCTGAGGACAGGACATACTTATTCCAATGCCTACAGCTTCAGGGCTTAGATGCTTTCCTTGAGGCCATGAGAATTCTTTTTACCTCTAAACTTCTTAACTTCTAAGCTGAACTTCTTAAGTTTTAGGAAAATTGATGCAAGATCAGATCCAGTCTAAGAACTGCTTCAAACAGGTCATCTCTTGCAAATACAATGTTCTTGGAGAATGCTGGAGCTGAGCTCCTTGGGGCAGAGAGCAGGGAGGTCTCTGTCTGGAAATAAGCTCAGAATACAAGACACAGCAACAAATGGCTCCCACTGAATATCTTGTCAGCTTCCCTGCTGGCCTTACATAAATATATTTTCCTTATTCCTGTTCTTGTCTAGCCTAATTTGAATGCTTACTCATACTCCCTTAACCTTTATTCCTACCATTCCCTTTGGCTGTGCAGCTGTATCTGCTGTGGACCTCCATTTTCTAATTCAGGCCCCAGTGCTGGATGTGTATACAAGATGTCCCAACAAAATCAATGAGAGAAACGCTACACTGATGTAAATTTTCACAGCACCATTACCAGCAAAATATGCATGACAATTCATACAAGCTGAGGGCTTTAACATTAGAATCAAGGGCTTTATTGTCTCTGCATGAGGAGTCTTTTCAGGAGAATTTAGCACTGTTTGAACTATCCCTACACAGATCATTCATTAACTTTTAACTACTCATTAAAATGTTGTTTGTACAATGGACCTCAAAGCTAATATTTCTGCCCTACTGTGTATTCCAGTTACACTCGTCACTAAAGAGAGCTGTACCTTGCTGGGTACACAGTTTGTTGTTCCATTTCCTGTGATTTTAGATTTGTCATTTCAAAGATCTCTTTGAACCTGGATTTGTGTTAGCTAATGACACAGAACCTCTGTGCATACAGCTAGGCAGGAGCAGCGTATTAGCAAGAAGACAGGTTTGTTCTCAGCAGGAGGTTTGTTGGTTGGTTTTGCTTGCAGTGGCAGAAAGGTTTTCCTCCATTTGCAGGGATGCCAGTGTTATATCATTTTTTTAGTTCATGTTTCTGTCAAGTAAGAGTTCTTGCAGGTGGCATCCAGACTGACAAAACTACATTAAATCTTCAGAATTCATAGAATCATAAAATACAATCAAAGACTCCTTTGAGGTGGAAGGAACCTTTTAAAGTCATCTTGTCCAACTCCCCTGCAATGAACAGGGACACCTACAGCTCCATCAGGTGCTCAGAGCCCTGTCCAGCCTGACCTTGAATATTTCCAAGGGCAGGGCATTCACAACCCCTCTGACCAAACTGTTCCAGTGCCTCATCACTCTTATAATAAAAAACATTTCATACATTGAGTCTAAGAAATATACAAAAAAA
>VXAB01009401.1:0-75505 GCA_013399175.1 Odontophorus gujanensis | reverse complement strand
AGGAAAACTAATTTACTAAATAGATATCGGAAAGCAAAAATAACACACTATAATACAGTATAATTGGAATTAAGGCTAATAAATCAAATAAAATGAGCAAGAGAGAGTGTCCGATTAACCGAAGGCCTTACGCTAACGCTGAAGGCGAGACGGCAGCAAGCACCCACTGCTGAGTCGATCCCAAAGGAAAGAGAGTGTCCCGTGACCACAGACAGTTTTTATCTCCCCCTCTGAGCGTAAATACGTAAGAACGCAAAGCATCGCAAAGTCCCCTGGGGAATGTAGTTCTTCTTCTCTTCTGATACAGGTATACCTGGAACTATCGATGATCCATGGAGCTGGAGCATTAACTCTTTAACTCTAAATGCACTACATGATGTTATGATGTGGAATACCAGTACCAAAAATCATAAAACCATGACATGAGTGGAAGATTTGGAGAAGGAAAAAAAAAAAAAGGAGACCCGAGCAGTTGTCTGGCCTGGGGCAGTCATGCTGAGACAGTGATGGAGACTTCTTGGACCCTTGCCAAATGCTTGTTGCTGACTTGGTTTTGTTTTGTCTCCTGTTCATGCCTGATGAATGTGAATTACTGTTTTGTATAGTGTGTGTCCTCCTCTGTCTTCATGAATTGCTTCCAAATGCAGAGGAGTGTCAGCAGTGATTCCCAAACTTTAGGCAGCCTGACAGATGCTGTCAAGGTGGATTGCTCCTGTACCCCTGTATTTCAGCAGCCCCTTGAAATCTAGGAAGCAACAGCTCAGTGCCGGGGTTGTCAGGCCTGCGTGTATGACAGCCTCACTGGTGCAGTGAGAGCATTGAGCCCTTCTGACAGCAGTTCAATTTATGTTGAGAGATGGGGATTTAATAAAAGCAAGTGTAGAGTCTTGCACCTAGGGAGGAATAATCGCATGCACCAGTACAGGCTAGGGGATGAGCTGCTGGAGAGAAGCTTTGTAGAGAGGGACCTGGGTGTCCTGGTGGACAACAGGTTGACCATGAGCCAGCAGTGTGCTCTCGTGGCCAAGAGGACCAATGGCATTCTGGGATGCATTAAAAAGAGCGTGGCCAGCAGGTCAAGGGAGGTGATCCTCCCCCTCTACTCTGCCCTGGTGAGGCCTCATCTGGAGTACTGTGTCCAGTTCTGGGCTCCCCAGTATAAAAAAGACAGGGATTTCTTGGAAAGAGTCCAGTGCAGGGCCACAAAGATGGTGAAGGGCCTGGAGGGTCTCCCCTATGAAGAAAGGCAGAGTGAACTGGGCCTCTTTAGCCTTTAGAGAAGAAGACTGAGAGGGGACCTGATCCAGGTTTATAAATATTTGAGGTGTGGGGGACAATGTGGCGAGGCCAGACTCTTTTCAGCAGTGTGTGGAGACAGGACAAGGGGGAACAGCCAGAAACTGCAGCAGACGAGGTTCCGCACCAATGTGCGCAAGAACTTCTTTACGGTGAGGGTGCCGGAGCACTGGCACAGGCTGCCCAGGGGGGTTGTGGAATCTCCTTCTCTGGAGATATTCAAGACCCGCCTGGACGTCTACCTGTGCGACCTGGTGTAGGGAACCTGCTTTGGCAGGGGGGTTGGACTCGATGATCTCTTGAGGTCCCTTCCAACCCCTATGATTCTATGGCTTCTGTTGTTATGCCTGATAGCAGCTGTCTAAACAAAGTGGTTTTGAGCGTAATTCTGGGCCGCTGTAATTATATGCATTGAGCCACTCTCGCCAGTGTGAAGGTGTCTTTAGAACAATTTGCAAGACTCACCGGTTGGTTACGCGGGAGGAGGATCTCGTGCCTGTTCCACCTGATTGCGTTCAAGTTGTGGTTATGTTTGTAGGTGTTAGGTATTAGCCAGATATTTCCTGGCTAATAACAGCTTTTCCTGACCAGTGCCCCCTAAAGATTTTTTAGAAGTCTGTAATCTTGCTTCTTTATTCATGTGGGGAGCAAAATTCCTGGAGGACTCTTAAACCCTGCCAGAGATGAATTGAGTGGATATGTGTCTCATTTAGGTTGCCAAGCAATCCCAGGAAAGCCTTGAAATGCCAGCTTTTAACATTGTGTTGCATGGGATTTCTCAGACCAACTTAAGAGGAATTCACTGAGCATTAGCTTTTCTTGTCTGTTATCCTTTTACAGCTGACATTTTCCATTGTCTTTTCACAAGGTAACTGCTTTTTTTCTTCGGAGTTCAATAGCTCCTATTTCTTTAATAAAGACAGATTTTCTTCACAATGAAAACATGAATTGGAGAAGCCTAAGCCAGCTGTTTGGGGAAAAATAAAAAAGGAGAAATTAAGAAGTCAAATATATTTCATTGTGTGATATTGTAACCTTAGGAGAAACTTGTAGTAAAAAAAAAAAAAAAGAATTTATGACCTCACATAGAGGTCTGTCATTACGTCATAGAATAAGAACCGTTCAGGCAGAAGTAGTGCTGAGCGTTAATGCAGGTCTCTGAGTGTGTCTCCTTCTTTGGTAAGTAGTACTTGCTGGGGGGAAAATGATGGGAGAAGATTAAAGTGGCTCGAAACAGCATGTGCCAGAAAGCTTAATTCAGGACTAGGCATTAATTGCCTGAACTGAGATGAACTGTAATGTGGATACCTTGCTTTTCTGTAGTTTGGTGCCCGTGATGTGAGGCATTAGCATTTTCTCAGATCTGTAGCCTTCAGACGTCAGCCCGGTCTGTGGATTGATGGAAAACGTGGCACTTGCACTGCTATTTTTATCATGCCTCCACATTAAGATCAACTGCTTATGTAGAAGCCATCAGCAGTCATCTTGTTGGCCTAAAAATGATTTAAGGAGGTATAGTCTTAGGGTTGCCAAAGCTTTTGATGAGAAATGACTCAGAACTTGAGTTACAAACTTGAAGCACTTCCTTTAGCAAAGCCTGAGGCATTTCTGCCCCATCAAGTATCACAGCCCTTGGAGCTCTGTCTGTGTTTCAGAACTTCAGGCCTTTCCAGCAGCAGAGATTCCACATGGCTTCATGGGCCCAGGCCTAGCTTTCACAGACAGTGCTCTTCCATAAGTATCGTCTTTCCCAAGGGCTGAGCACTCAGATTTCTTGCTGGCAGCTGGGTCCTGGAATATCTTTTCTGTTGATTATACATTTATTTGAAGGAAAACCAAAACATTTAAACTGAAACCGAGGTGAATGTTTAACAGGAGAAGGATTGCCAGTATCTAGGGACAATGGAAAGTGTTGGCCTCTTTGTCTAATGGAAGTTATTCAGTGCAGAATTAAATGATCTCCAGGGAAATGGCATCTTCCAATCACGGCACGGTTGGTGAAGGAATTACACAGACCAGTTCTTTGTCTTGGGCTGGGCAGCGCTCCCAGCTGTGATGTGAAACCAATGGGACAGGGCTGTGTGGAGAACAGCACTGGGGGAGCAGCAGGACCTGGGGTCCTGGAAAACAGGGTAAGGCCTACAAACAGATAAATAACTCAAATCATTGGTGTTTGTTCTTAGGAGAAATGCCTGAGCTTGTAATGATACCCACCATCTTTAATCACAATTCTTAAACAAGCCAAGGACATCTTGGCTGCTTTCTCTTGGCCCCCAGCTACTGGGCATTGCTTCAGTCCCTGCTTGCGCTCCCACACTGCTGATGCAGGAAGGATATTAGGGAAAGTATTGGATATATCTTTGGATCTGTAAGATTTTTGTAGCTGCTGCAGATGAAAAGCCAATACTAGAGAAGTGCTTTGCAGCCTGCACTGTAGAAACCTTTGTTTTAATGCCTTCTCTTGGAATCCCCAAATGCAAATGTTTTCCAAGGCAGCTGCTGCTGCAGTGTGCGTGTGCCTGTACAGCTCAAATTGATTTTAAAATGCTGTACCTGCAATTTTCTTTTGGGCTTTTATATCATGCTGGGTTGATTCT
Organism: Odontophorus gujanensis; assembly: GCA_013399175.1. Taxonomy (NCBI): domain Eukaryota; kingdom Metazoa; phylum Chordata; class Aves; order Galliformes; family Odontophoridae; genus Odontophorus; species Odontophorus gujanensis. Next base: position 71,612 of record VXAB01009401.1, on the reverse strand, counting down.
TACAGCCATGGTACAGTGGACTCAAACCAGGTATAGCTTGTATAGAAATAGCTAGTTAAAAAACAAAATCTTGAGGTCAATGGGGAAGAACTTTTTAGATTTAAAATATTTCCTTAAAAATTGTGTTTAACAGTTCAGGGGATATTTCCAAATATTTGCTTTAGAAAAAGACTTTTTTTTCTTTTCCCCCCATCTGTATGCAATAAGGAAATGAGAATGCCAGGGAAAGCAGGGCGTTGTGACGGGGGGGTTACCTGCATGTTTATAAAGGTATGTGGAAGTATTACAGAGTGTTTTGGAAGAAGGTCTCTGATATATTTCCCTGAGGATGTGTGAAAAATGGTCCTACAATGCAGCTAAGTGTTGGATGTGATCTACAGTGGAACTCGTTATCAGCATACTTATTTTGGCAAATTCAATGTAGAGGATAAGAACTAAAAAAAAAGTGTTAAGAAAGAGCAAATAAATGGAATAAGAAGAAATATGAGGAGATGTTAAATGGGTTAGGACCTTGCACTGCATTAACCCACAGTGCACCTACATGGTGACTACTGCACAGGTGCTGGTCTCCTTGCTTCAACAGTACCCTGGACACTGGGAGAGCTGCTGGGAAGTGAGGCCAGAAAGCAAAAGGTGTCTTTTAGGGCATGGTTAATAGATCAAAACCCTCCACTCTCGAGATCTCTTTGAAGGGGTTGTAATGGAAACATAAAGTCTTAGCAGCATGGAGTGTATATGGACCAATGATTCCCCATCTTTTCCAGTGGGGAAAAAAGAAAGAAAGACCATCAAATGAAAGTGGGAGGTGACAGGCTACAAGCAATCAAAGCGAGGTACTTTTGAAGTGGGAGCATTGAGGTTTTAGTCTGTTGGAGCAGTTCCCTCCATTTAGGCTGATTTTTCCGTCAGTTATTACTCCATCAGATCATTGTTCAGTCGCTTTCAAAGCTGAGCTCTAGAGCTCTTTTCAGAAGAGAAATCCTTTTGAATATTGGAGTAGGACTATGAAGCCTGGCAGAAGCAGCCCCTTGGATCATTTTTCACCGGGCAAAATCAATGCAGCTCTTTAACAAAGTGTTTTGATGAAAACAAAGAAACCAAAAAACAGTAAAGTCGAATGCAGTCCCTACAGATCATAACTTACAGCCTTTCCTGTGGCCGGTATTTTGGGGTTGTTACCGGAGTATTAAAACTTCTGTAGGAGTAAAAGCTTGTGTGTCATCTTCATCTGACAGTGTCAGTAGGGATGGTGGCATACACTTGCAGTTTTGGCAGGTAGTTCCAGCTTGAGCTACTACAGAAACAGCACAATAGTGAAACACCAGCCAGTGACGCTAGTGTTTTTGGTCTGGTCTGTAGGATTTAGGAAAGGAGAGGCTCTAGGAGAAGGTTTTGGTTTCATAGAATCTTCCAGCATGAGCAGACTGAGGTGGCCTTTATTGTGCTCTTACTGTGTCATCTGTTAGACATCATCCTATGACTTACAGGATATGCTTCTGCTGTTCAGGTGTTCATTTGCGGTTCATTACCTGTGTGTTTTTGTGTTCACGTATTCACTGACTAAATTAATTTCTGACTGTTTTACACTGATTCAGAACATCTTGCTGATCATCTCTTAATTGTAAAGAGAGAGAGATTGCTATACCCTTGTAAAGTTGAACTGCTCAAGAGAGCTGTGCTTTGAGTTATATTTCAGTTTTGTGTTTCCTTCTGACCTGGAGAAGGGCTTACACTCCTAGAAGCTTGTGGGTTTTTTTTGTTTTTTTTTTTTCCCAAAAGGCACTGCCTTAATCTGCAGATGTAACATGGAGATAGTGTGAGGCTGAAAGACAAGAAATGGGATTGAGTAGAAGAGTAGAAATGGGAGTGATGCAGTCTGTTGGCACTTCCCGGAGTGGGGATGGGGATGATGGGGTCTCTTGGCAATTCCTAACTAACCCAGTCACTGTCAGGGCGCTTGTGTTTGGTGAGCTGCAGCGTGAGCTTGTGACTGCAACCTGTGCTGCTCAGGGGAGGCTGTTGTGTGTGTGCAGCCCACTGTACTTCTGAGCGGGGTTTGTCTTTGCTAGAGACTGAGCCAGGCTCCCGAGCTGCTAAGGGTGCACTCTGCTATAATGTGGGTTATTATCATTTTATTTTTCAAGTATTACACATGATCCAGAGTAATTGGATTACTAGGGCTTAACTGCTACGATTTGTTTTCTGGTCTGTGTGTGCTCTTAGCCCCTCTCCAGCAGTCGGCTAAAACTCATCAGCTTGAATTACTGTGAAGGAGGTTTGGGAAAGAATCTCTATGTTGGTTTTGTGATGCTTGCTAAAACTAATATGATATTCTTTACAGTTGCATTTGTCATCAGCACGATACCACCTGACTAACAAGGTCTTACTCACATCTTACAGTATGGCAATCCTTTTCTTTACAGCATTTTAAATCTTTAGTGTTTCTTTAGAATTCATGGCTGTAACATTGCAATACCAGAGAGTAGGTAATGATTTCTGCTGTCTTCCAAATGCATAAGACATGAAGCCTGCCAGGGGTGGGCAGAGATATTGGATTAGAAGAAGTCCAGAAATAACTGAGACACTCTTATTTCCAAGGTGACTATATCGGCAGTATCTTCAATATAAATTCTGTCTAAAAATTAATATGGGAAAAATGTGCATGTAATGTTGCAGTAAGTTAATATTAACTGTGGAGACTCCTGCTGCTTTCCCTCCAGGTGAGTGCTGGCAAGCTTGCCTCTGCAGAGGGTATGTTAGCAGAGTCAGACACTGCTCTAATGCTTGCTGTTCAGCTGAGGGCTTGGCACTGGGGCGGTCTTCTGGACAACACGCACCAGCTTCTGAGTTGTTCAGAGCTCTTGCTGTGCATCATAGGAAAGTAGCTAGGCTTTGGTTTAGCTGTGTGTGCTACCTTGTGCTGAATATTGAATTTAGATATCAGCATGTTGTAATGAGAGCATTCTTTAAGAGGTAACATACTGTGACCACTGGGGATAAAAGCACCCAACTAGATTTCATGGGGAAGGCTTCCTTACCATTGCCAGCAGCACAAACCCTGACAGTGATAACCTCTTGTTCAGAAAGAGAGCAGCATTTTAGTGCACTGGGGAAGAAGCTTCAACAGCACCTCAGAGAGACTTAGGCTTCTCTGAGGCGTGGAGGAAGTAGTATTAGGTGCTCTCCCCCAGGCACTAGCACTTGAGCTGTACCAGCAGAGACAAGAGCTTACACTGCACAGAGCCAGAGCAGCTCCTTGTGTTGTTTTTCTGGAAACTGTTAAACATTATTCATAAGGAGGGAAGTAGAATTTTAATATTAAACCTGTTATATTGACAAATTAACATCTGCATGAAAAATCTGCCAGAAGGTGAATTTCTGCTCCATCTCAGCCCTTAGTATGAGGTATCTGACTTGGGTACTTATTAACCAGTTTTAGAAAGCAAAATGTTAAGTAGTGCCGATGTCTGGCTGTAGCAGTTGTTATTTCGTGCTTTCACTTTTTATTCTGATTGATGTTTTCAGGTCAAAAATCTCACTGATTGTGCATCTACTTTCCACTACTTGAAAAGGCATTAGAGAAGACAAACTAGGCTCTTCTCAGAGGTTTGCAGTGGGAGCTGCAACAAGGGAAATTCCTATTAAATACAAGGAAACAATTTTCGTTGTGAGAGTGGTGTGTAATGCTGGAATTGACGTGCTTAGATGTTTTCAAATCTCCAGGCTTTGAGGTTGCTTCTTCCTGGTGTAAGGAGGCACTGCTGGATGACCCCCAGAGGGTTGCACATGAAACCACCTGGTGACTCAGCTTCATGCAGAACCCGGGTACTGATGTGAAGTCACCTGTATTGGCATCTTCAGCTATTTTGGAAAGAACTGTTTGTGCTTTTTTGGGGGGCCTTGTTTACAGTATTTAGATGTTATAGTTGGATATGTTATTGTGTAAATATCATTATTCTTAGTGTTTTTAATGGCATATTGTCTAATGTATTTTTTGTAATTATCTTTAAGTAATATATCATAAACTAATAAGCTGCATGATGTGAAGGTCTCTTAAGTTGCTGGGGAATATTTTTGCTGTATCCCAGGTGTGTAAGACTGAATTCAACTTAATAGGATTCACCTTAACTTACATTATTATACTTTATATGGAATCATAGAATGACGAAGGTTGGAAAAGACCTCCAAGATCATCCAGTCCAACCATCTAACTACCACCAGTATTTACCACTAACCCGTGTCCCTCAGTACAACATCTAAACATTTCTTGAACACCTCCAGGATTGGTAACTCCCCTACTTTCCTGGGCAGCCTGTTCCAGTGCCTGGCCACTCTTTCGCAGAAAGATTTCCTGATGTCCAACCTTAATCTCCCCTGGTGCAACCTGAGGCCATTCCTCTTACCCTATTGCTTCTCAAATCTCCTGAAGTTATTTATCCCCAAAGCTTTGGATAGTTGAACCGTGTTGGTAGTTCTGAATGGGACACTGTATCCCCACTCCTTGCTCCTGCTCCACCATGTAGCTGTCTCCATTGCTCATGTCATAGAAAGCAAGCCTGACTTAGGAAAAAAACACAACCCTTTAAAGTTTTACAAATGCAGCGAGAACGAGAATGTAGTTTGAAATTGATCGCTTGAGTGACTTTGGTTGTCAGACATTTCTGTAAGTGCAGAACCACCTGCTCTTGCTGTGGATGCTCCAGCTCCCATGCTTTGTGTGTGTCACAAAGCATGCTGCTGTGGGATTTCCCTGCCAGTTTTAGAAGTGCTGCTGATGTCGAGAATTTGTGGGGTGGCTGCGATGGCTCTACCATCAGTGCCAGTTTCACAGTGCAGTCTTTGGGTGAACTCATCCATTCTCTAGCTGGCTTTCTGTCACGCTACAGTATTCAGCCAAATGGTGTGGTGTGTTCTAATTAAAAGCAGATCTTCCAGTAATACTCTTCAAAGTTTCATTCACACAGAATAATGCTTCCTACAAGTGCAGCTGTAATGAATCCTGCCCCACTTTGCTCCTGAGAAGCAGATTGCTATGCCTTTGTGTGCTCAGTGTCACTGGAAAGCATACTTCTCTGCTGTACTCATGCAGATATTTACAGACTGCTTCCAAATCTACAGAGAAAGGATGTTCACCAGAGCTGGAAGAAGATATAGTGAGTGGCTGCATCCCATATCTTTCAGCTGTCTCCAAAACAAGACAATATTACCTGTTTTGGGGTTTGTCTTTTTCAGGAATTTGTAGCACAGATGCCCATGCTGATATGTACAAGGTTCTGATGCGTAGCTATCCCTGATAACTTGTGTCAGTGGAGAACCACAGAGGCTGTGGTGGGTGTTTGACTGCCCTCGATGCTGTACACACACTATCGTCAGCTTAGACTGCAGGGTGTGGAGCTGACATCAGAGCTCATTCATTACACAGTGCTGTGAGCAATCTGTGCAACTGTCAAATTTATATGGCATACTGTAACCATACATACTTCTGTAGCCTGCACAACTTGGAGACTTTCTTATCATTTTTCTCAGCACGTTAATAATCTTGAGTTTCAGGTTTTTCTTCTGTGGTTAAAAATCCTTTTTCTTAGCTCAGATTAACTCAGATTGGAAAGGCAATTGAGACTGCAGTACTGTGACACAACTTGAGCTTTACTGGTGATTTTCCTGAGAGGCAGATCATACTGTCACTCCATTCCCATTGTTCTTTCGACATACCTTGAGTAGATCCTGACATTCTTATGATCGTCTGATAGGCTTATTAAACTCCTGAAGCAGCAGCAGAAATCTGGTATGGCAGAGCATCTGTATTCCACCTGCTCATGTTGCAGCTGGACAGGCACAGCCCTCTGTGGGGCAGGGCTTGGGTTCTGGATGCAAGGGGACAGTGGAGCAGGGCAGGATGGGGTGCTGAGGGTCTGCTGTCCTTGTTCAGAAATGCTAAGAAGAAAACTTTGTTCCCTGCAGCAAGGCAGCTCAGGTTAGCAAACTGAGTTCTACCTTATATTCTGTCTAAATAGGTAAGAGCAGTCACAATGTTCTTCCTCCCCATGTACCAGCTGGGAGTGCCATGGGCACGTATGTTATTGACTCTGTGATTAAACCAAGTGCTAACCCTGCCAAAAAATGCTGGTGTTTTGTTGTTGTTTTTGTTTTTTACAACTGGATCTCAGTCAAGGTCTTTATGCAGGACAGATTCAGAAAAAACATGGTGTAAAAGGGGCTGAAGGTGTGTTTTCATCTGTCAGGTCACTGATCCAGGTGCAAACTACTCCTCCAAAGTGGTAAAGCCTGCAGAGTGAGCTCCTCTATGTCGCCTTGTTTCTGTGTCATCAGCCTGGCGAAGGCAAGAGGAAGGAGTTTCTGCCTGGCTCGGGGAGGGAGGGCAGGAGCACTGCTTCTGGCTGCAACTCACAATTGTATTAAATGAGTAATGAAATTACACCCTGAATTGATTCTTAGTTGTCCCATATCCATTACTGGCTTTAACTGTGTTAATTTGGGTTGTCTTCCTTCTGTTGGCCAGCTGCCTGAGGAGGAGCAGGACTTGAAAATTCAAGATGATGCACAGAAGGGTGTTTTCTGCTCGGAAATTAATTCATAGGCTGGAAATGATGGAGGGGGCAGTGGCAAGTGGTAATGATAGCTTTGAAGTAATGACACTAACGCAGAGAAGAGATTGTCCTTCAGGTGGTGCAGCCTGGACAGGCAGCCAGGCAGAAGCACTCATTCAGGGGAGCTCCGAGGAACTGTGCAATGTGGGGAAAGCAGCATTTAATGGGAGGAGGGAGGAAGCATAAGGGAGTAAATAACGTATATTTATAGATATATCTATACCTGCACAACGCTGCAGTGCTAGCTGCCCCAGCGTGCTAGCACCATCTGGGTTGGTTTGCTGAGCAGCAGAGGTGATTTTGTGCCAACACCAAGGCCAGGTTGTCCAGGCTGGGCTGGATCACACTGTGCATGCCAAGAGATGTGATCAGAACTACTCAGAGCAACTCCTTTCCTGATTAATAGATCTTATTAAGTCAGTTTTACGTTGCGTAATTTATCTATGTGAATCAACGTGAAAAAAAGTTAAAGGTAGTTTTACTTTTAGAATGGTTATAACTCTAAAGATTCTCCTTCTGTTTGATATTCTTTTTCTATCCCAGTAGCTCTTCAAAAAGTTTAAAGAGATCAATCACAATTACATTGCAGAACATGGAAGCTGAGGTCTGACTACATGTTTAGCTGCATCATGACTTGAGTGGAGATTCCTCTCTCATGGCAGGAGGGCTCAGCTGTGTGTCAAGGCCCTGTGTATCTATGTAGAATTAATTTCTGATCCATCTTTTTCTTGAACATTTTTTTTTTTTTTTTGTCCATTGGAAAACATATTCAAATTTTGTTTTGTTTTTTTTTTTTAATGTAAAGACGTACAGTCAGTAGAGAGCATGGTTGGAGCAAAGCAGTTTGAAAATAAAACTTCAAAAGGAATCAAAAGGGTCTGGTGGAAAGCAGACAGAGCTGATCATGAGCTGCTTGAGAGTAAGCCCCAGCATGGGCTGGGTGGTGGGGGCTCAGCATCCGGTGAACTCACTGCCTCTGCATTGCTGTGAGCTTGAAGGTGTTGGGTGTGATGAGCAGGGAGGTGCAGGGGTTGCTGACAGAGAAGCAAGGGATGTTTGCTCTCAGGCAAAAGTCCATTGGTGGGACGTCTGGAGCTGCAGGGCTTGTGGGAGCAGGTGGCCAAGGGGAGGGGAAAACTTCTTTGCACAGATCCACTCAAACATGTCCTTCACCATAAGACTGGTGAAAGTGGCTCTGTGGTTTGGTTTGAGTTCTGTGAGCTGCTGGGTAGTGTGGATATTGCGTTAGGGTGATACCACTGCACATTACAGCATGAGATGTCACCTGCATGAGCTGTCTGTGGTGGCAACAGGCACTGCTTCTTTTGACTCTGATGGGAGAATCAGTTATCTTGGAAGAGATAACCAGGAGCAGAAAAGGCACCTCTGGAGACAGTAATCTGCAGCATTTTCATAGCAGAAATCCGGTGCTGCAGTTCATATCCTGGGTATCCATCCCTGCTTTAAATGTCTTTGGGCTGTTTTGTACAGGGGAGCTCAGCATAGTTTCAGTGTTTTATTGGGACTGTTCTGGGTAACCCAAAGCAGGCTTTTCCATTTTTCTTCCATTCTTGCTCAGTCAGCCCTGTAGCTGGTGCCAGGAGGACATTCTGTGAGCTGAGCTCAGTTGCACACGTGGTAGTGGGACATTTCTCAGTTAAAATTGGATACCTTCTCCAAAAGTAACAGAGAGATGGCCTCAAACTTCTTCCTTCCCAAACCATTGTTAAATATAGGGCTTGTTCAAACTCATCAACAAGTATATTTTGCAGGTGGCATTTCTGTCTTGGTGGTAGCCCAGATTAAAGGGAGGCAAAGCCATGGTACTGTCAGAAACTGTAGCTGTGCACGTGCAGGAGCTGGCGCAGTGCTGGTGAAGCAGTACATGGTTTCTCTGCACTGTGTGATGCATTCCCAAAAAAATGAACTGGAATGCAGAAAGTCAATAACCTGAAATATTTTGAAAGTGGATTTGAACACTTTGCCTGCATTGCTGGAAGCTGACCGCATCAGTCAGCAACCATCAGTACAGGTGATCAGGAGCATGCTGCTGGCATGAAGCAATTGGGGGGTGAGGAGATGCATCCTATTCTGCTCACAGGCCTCAGAGGTCTTACATGAAGCCTTCTGTACTTAGGATCAGTAGCCAAGCCTGAGGTCTGCCTGCCCAAAGTGAGGAGCCTGCCATGCAGTTTGTCTTCCAGTGTGTGTATTGATAGAGGCATGAGCAGGAAATGGTAGTAAAAAGCTGTGCAACGCAGCTAAACAATACCTCAGCTGTGAGCCTGAGGAGTGTGTGTGGCTTCCTCTGCTCTTGTGCTGGATGCAGGTCTGGGGATTGTTCTTCTGCTCCCTTTGCACCCCTGGGAATGGTGCTTCTCTTTTCTATCCCATCAGGATCAGAGAGCAGCCCGTATGTCCTGCGCATGAGCAGTCCATGCCTAGAGAGGAGGATTCCAGCCACCCTGCTGCGTGCCAACAAGGCACTGTATGTTTAGATGTATGTAATGCCATGTTTTGTAGCACAGCTTGATAGCTGTCTTGTGTAATTTTCCCCCAGCATGACTTACATATAAAGCAGGAGTGTAACAGGTTATGGAGTTAACACATTAGTCATGCTGGGATGAATGAACAAAAATGTTCAGCCTCTAACTGCAAAACATTGTGATGCTGAGATCCTAGAGAGTGTGGAGAGAACACCCCAGGGGATGCCAGCAGCCGAGTCCAGCCCTTGCGGCCTGTCACCCTGCAGGATGAGGCAGCCAAGTGCCCCAAATGGCAGCTGGAACTGCAGCACATGCCGACCCCATGTGGGGGCACAGCTGTAAGGGCTCTGACATGAACACACCTTCCTTTGCTGTGTATTGAAACGGTGGGAATTGAGAGCAGCTCTATCTTGGAGTAAGTACATGAGTGTGCATTTCTGATCGTATTTAGAGGCAGCCAGTTTCTTTCCAAGTCTCACCTGCCTTGGTTCTCTGCAGCCTTCTGTGTCCTCCCCTGATGGCTAGGCTTATTCACCAGATGTCTTTCCTCAGTTCTTTGTATTAGCGGTTTCCAAAGAGCACAGAATCTATTCTGGTGGGAAGCCTTTGGAAAGGCGTGGGTGGTTTAATTTGGGGGAATTTGTGGGTATTTATAGCTATATATAAATGGAGCCAAGAGGAATACTTGCAAAGTAGGTGGTGCTGGGACACTTTTAGAGAAGTATATGATTTATACATGGATCATTCCAGGCAAACCTTTTGTTTTGCTTGTTGTCTGTTTTTTATCAAGCTCATCTGTATTTTTTGAATATTTATGATTTTTTGTTGTGGTATTTTAAACTTGTTTTCAGCTAATGAAATGACATGTTTGTTTCTTTAAATAACAGGAGGGAGAAAATAGGTTGTTTCCCAGGCAGAAGTGTCTGCAGATCATTTAGGAAACACCTTAAATGTGGTAGTGTTGTCCAAAAGGCAGACCATCACACAGTGCAGCAAGTCAGTCATCACACACTCGGGATCATCACATTTCAGGGTTGTGCAAGCCCGGTGGTTTCCCACAGCTCAGGGACACCAAATGGGAACTATCTGCACAATATTTATGCACAAAAGTTACAAAGTTAGTAATTCTCCAGTCTGCTCTCCTCACCTTGCATGGTTAGTGATTTTAACACAAATGCAGTACTGCTGACTACATACTTCCCTTACTACATGTGCTCAGGGAAGGGTCTTCACCTGCACAGGGGTCTTTCTAACCTACGGGTGTGATTTTGTGTTTTAATGGAGGCAGTTCAGCTAAGGATTCATAGACCTCCAGTTTTCTTGCCAAGTTGGCAGCATCCCCAAGGTATTCTGATTCAATGCCTGCTGGCTCTGGAAAGTTTCTGGTTAAGGATACGAAGTGTTTGTTCTCCTGATACCTAATTCAATGCTGGCTCAGTTTATTTAGAATTAGCCTCCGGCAGTTGTAGCAGAGGGTGGCCCAGCTCTCCCATACCCCACCCTTCACTTTGCATTTGCGGAGGTATATTGCCAGGTCTCTCTGCTATGAAGCAGTCTCTTTTGGGAAGTGTTAGTGACTTTCTCGAACAAATGTGCTGCTTTGCTGTGTTTCCAACCAAAAGCTCTGTTGTTGTCAGTGTAGCACAGTGCCCAGGTTTATACAGTGGGTAATGATGTAGATCTGCTGAGTTCTCATGCTTAAACACACAGTTTCCAGATTGGGTTGAGGTAAATCACAGTCCTTTTGCTAAGACTGTGGAAAGTGCCTCCAAAATAAACAGGTTCAGATAAAGCCTAAGGTCTGCCACAGCCCTTTACCAGAAAGTTCAGTAGTCAAAAAAAAAAAAAAAAGCCACCAACCTGCTGGTAAGCGGCTCCTGGGGCCCCTGCATCTTTTCCTTCAAAAAGCCTTTGAAAAGCTTAGGGCTTCTACAAAAGCAGGAAAAAAAAATCTGATTTTCTGGATGAACAGATTAGAGTAACAGATTAGAAATGAAATCCGCCATTTTACCGTTCAGATTTAATCTTTCTGTAGGATTTCAGTCTCATTTGGCAATGGTGGTGGCCTTGCAGGGGGCCCCGCTGCTGCTGCCCGGGCCACAGCCTGCCCTGAGCAAGCAGAGCAGCTCCTGCTCCTCCTTCATGCTTCCCTCCAGGAGTTTATTGAGCCCACTTGGTGCTGTGGAAGATGGAATGAGGTCAAACTTCCTTAAGAGAGAAGAGGCTCAGCTCAGCACCTCAAACCACAGCCTTCCTGCCACTGCCCAGCAAGTACAGTGTGCGTCCAGCATGGCAGGAGCACAGCAATCTGTTGGCTTAGCCCTGATCCCCCCTTTTGCAAACAATATCTGGAGCAGGAAGATAAGCATCAGATTAGTTTCAGTGTAATGTTGTTTACTGTGTGCACTGCAGCTGCATTTAGAGACCAAGTATGAAGCTGAGGTTGATGAGACGAAAGCATTTCATAATCCTTACTTCCAACATGTACTTAGTTTTTTATTATTCTCATATGACAAATGATTTACAGAGTAGTGCATATGATACACAAAATCTCTTTGGGGACTGTCGGCGCTTCAAGGACTGCTATACTTGTATCAGCAGCAGAGGTGTCCCAGGGCAAACTGGTGCAGTTGTTGCTCTTGGTATGGCTCAGGGGAAGCTTGGAGTAGCAACTGGGAAGCTCTAGCATGAGTATCTCTGAGTGATGTAGTGCACCAACTGCTGCTCAGAGTTCTCTGCTCAGTGGAGGGCATGATCAGCCTCCGTGTTTTCTGCAGACATGCAGGGTGTGAGCCTGAGACCCACAGAGGAATAAGTCCTTCAGGTAATTAAGCTTTGTGATGCTTGTTTGAAACTCCTTTGACGCCTCTAAGGTAGTGGGATCCTTGTCCTGAATTTTGAACAGAACCAGGTAGACATTGAGCTCTTAATCAGTTCCAGGGTGTATGGAAATTGTTATCCCTTAGAACAAAGTATCTCTGGTCTTGGTAACTCCCTGCCACAATTAGAGCCAGCTCATCCTCTGGAGCCTACTGTCTATCTATATAGTTGTTTTTCTGTTCTTCCAAGTATAATATCAGTGTGGGGTAAGGGGAGTTTTACCTGTAAATGAGCTGGTTTCCTGGAAATTTCAAAACTGAACAAAAAATCAGACAAAGGATACTGATTTAGTTGCTCAGAGCAAATGAACTAGAAGACAGGGATGTTGCTATGGCTGATTTTGACAGGGAAAAGGCACAATGATTTGTGTTCCACCAGGCTGGCTTCAACCACACCAGCATTAGTCCTGGCATGGGGAGAAGGCCCAGCCTGTTTGCTGTGCTGTGCTGTGCTGTGCCTTGCTGTGCTGGGAGGGAGGCCCTCCTTCCTGGACAGTGCATGTGGCTTTGGGGTTACAGGGGCTGCAACAGCACAATTGCAGTGCTCTTCTTCTGCTTTATACTGCTGCTAACCACAGAAGAAAAATGTACAAGGAATTTGATTTGTGATGGCATCTGAGTCTTTCTAGCACACTCAGCTAGCATCCGGGAAGCCCACCACATGCCTATTCTTGTCCCTGCTTATGTTTCTGACTTCTTTATTTCACTTAAAGTAATACGTACAGCTTTCCTAAACAGCGAGATAATCTGCACGTTAGCCCTCCCTGAGACACTCTGACCTTGTCAGTATTCATAAACACAGTTTTTCACTCTGCTGATCAGTCATCTCAGTTCATTTCCAGTCAGCCAGTGGCAGTGTGTGGAAGTGGAGCCAAGGTTTTCTGAGTAAAAAGGCATGAGCTTTCTGGGATGGTTTCTTTTGGGAAGGCAGTGTGCAGGGACACCATGAGCAAGCACAACCGTTTGCATGCATTCTCCTATTGCAGATACTGCATGTTGTGCTGAGAACCAGCTGCTGTCAAGTTTCAGTTTGGGCATATGCATGTCTAATGAAAGAACTTGCAGCCTCCTTTCCCTAGTGTATTTTGTAATTCTGTTGCTAACATTTGTTTCAGAATTGCACACTGGCTGCTGTGAGGGTGAAGTGATTCCACTTACGGCACCATGGATGAGCTGCAGGATGTTCAATTAACAGAGATCAAACCACTTCTGAACGACAAGGTAATGCTAACTGTGCTTTGCTCTGACAGCTGGGCTTCAGCTGACTTCATGTCTGGCAGGGAGCCCTGGTTGTCTGCTTACAGTTTGAAGTACCTGAAGTACTGCATGCTCTTCCAAAGTTTCAGGGAAAAAGAGACCACCACAGTTCAAGTCAGTTTGGAGTCCCAGCCGAGCAGTGCATCGTGCCAGTACTGGGCTTTGTGAAGGTGTGATAAGTTAGAAAGGAGAGACCATTCCTGGTGTGGCTGAGCTATAGAACTTCTGGTAACTCCATGCTAGAGAAACCTTGGCTCTCAGCACTTTTTTTTTTTTACTTTTGTAATCTTGTCTTTCCAAATTAAGTCTGTGGTGCTGACCAACAAACAGAAAGGCAAATACGAAGTGATATTTCATTTCCTTGTCTTCATTTTGAAGTTACAGGAAATATATAACATCGCAGTAGGAAAAGAAGTACACAGATAACTCCAGAACTGTGCTGAGCACTGCACAGAAATAAGTGGTGACTCTGCTCTTTATGCTTTCTTTTAACAAAGGAAATACCTCAAGGAGCTACCATATCTGAGATCTGGTCCTCACTGATGCTTTTAGGCTTTGTGTAATACACATACACTTTCTTGACTTGGTTTGTGCACACATGGAGGTGTTGCCTATTGTACTCTGTTGCATATTAGAGTCCAAGAAGTACTGAACTGGCAGTTCACTAAGAGTTTTGCTGATCAACCTCGGTTAGAGGTAGGATTTCATGAACCAAAATAACAGCTGTGGTGATAACAATTGCTCAGGAAAGATGGTTGTCAAAACAAAACCAAGAGTGCAGTATTATGTTAATTTTCAATTGGAATTTTTTTACTACTTCTGATCGCTTCGCATTCTGGCAAATGTGACTATTAATATAGCCTCAGTGAAAAGTTACTGAAATGCAACAGCTTAATTCAGGAGATCCCAGTCCACCCTGAGGGACGTCCTTTCATGATTCCAGCTAGCCCTTTGCCTTTGGGGTGCAGCCCTTGCATGTTCAGAGGACTGGAAGATGTCTCGTGCCTAACTCTTAGATTTGAGAAAGTTAAGACAATAAATAGAAGAATGCTTTTAAGTCAGATATTGGTGTGTTAAAATCACATCTCCAGGAGTCAGGACATGTCAACACTAATACTGTGTGTACATCTTTGTATTCTTTGTTTTGTCATGCTACCAAGAACCCTGTTTTCTCAGCAGAAGTTCAGATCAGCCCTCACTTACCACAGACCATCCAAGTCCAGCACTGGGTAGAGAAATCTCTCATTTCCTTATATGTTGTATTTTTTTTACTTCTTCACTGTGGCCTTGGTCAACTGAATTTCTCCTTCACATCCTGGTAGATGAGGAGACTCTCCTGGCCGTGTTTAGCACAGCAGGGAAAGAGGCATAGAGTGGTCAGAAATCTCTAATTTAGGATCTCATACTGAAATGAGGGCTGCTTTTGTTTTCCAGCATCCTGAGAATCTGATTCTTAGTACCACATCACGTTCAAAACATCTGACACAGTTCAGTACTTAACTTGGAGATACATAGATCAGATTTGCAGGCATATAAGACTTCTCTGTCACAAACTTTGAAGGATGTAGTTAGTAACCTGTGCTCTTACCAGCTGTGATGAAGCCTGCAAGAGGGAAACAGAGCCGTGTGTTTACATGTGGAAGGCTGTTAGAGTACTCAGCTGTTAGAAGTGTTTGGGGTACTTTTGTTGCTCTTATGTGATGATAGCTGTAACTTTGGCACTAAGGTCTTACTAAAGTCTTTGTAAGCTGAAATGCTGCCTGGGGTAGTTTGCTCAGAGTTGTGCACTGTCTGACAGTGCTCAGTAGCCCTGCCAGGTTTGCTGAAGGAGGAGTCTCTGAGGGGACCCTTAGTGGTGCTGTTACTCTGTGTTTTGTGGTACTGTGCTGAACTCTGCTTTCTGTTTTTTGTTGACAGAACGCGGCTCGCAACTTCCAGGACTTCGACTGCCAGGTAAGACAAGCACAGGTTCCAAGGATCAGTGGGCAGCCTTCCTGTGGACTGTCAGTAATGGAAAAGCTGTATTTTCATGTTAATTCCTTTTAAGGTTTAATCAGTAAGAACTTGAATGTGTCTGTGTGACAGAAATAGCCCTTCACTCAGAGCCCATTACTGTGTGCTGTGAGGGGCAGGCTGCTCTGCCCAGGCTTTGCTGCAGGCTGGTCTCCTGGAAGGCCTTTTCTTGGAGAGATGCAATCTGCTGACAAGCTGCAGCTCTGTCACATCCCATCTGGTTCACTGACTGGGAAAGGAGGAGCCTGCATGCTCTGACTGTTTGTGTTGAGGTAAGATGGAAATCACCAAGAGTTACTGCTGCCCCAGTTACAGCACCCCTGCTCTGCTGAGCCTGGGTCACAGCAAAGCTGGGCTCACTCTGAGGGGAGCTTCCTTAGCAGGGTAGTGGGGAGATGAGCCTTAGCACTGTGGTTACTGTAGGAATAATTCAGAGGAGCAGTTGCACCACAAGCCTCCAAAATGCAGGATGCATCCTTTGTTAGGAGGAGCACAGTACTGAGATGCGTGGTGTGCTTTACAGAGCACAGGCTCATTTCTTGTGCTGACTTGCCTGTAGTGGTTACACAGCACAGGACAGGCACCCCCAGCTGCATTACCCCAGCAGTGTGGCTGGGGATAGGTCTGCCAACATCACAAGGTAGCTTTGAATTGAAGTGAGTTGATGTGGATGAGTGTAGAAAACCTCCTGCAAGTCTATGCAGAGCAAACTTGTTACAAGACTGTATTTTTGCCATCTCTTGATATAGGACATTGCAAGTACATCCCATCTGGGCAGGCACATGTCACTGTACTGCTCCAGCATGATTACTTGTGACTTTAGTTTTTAAAGATTACCAGTCTTAACATGTTATAACTAGAGCGTGCAGTCTCAGAAGTGGCAATGGTGGTATTTTTTTCTGGCTTAAATAGATTTTATTAAAACTCTGTTTGAAGGTAGGCAATGGGCCTGAAAAATGCTTCCCTGTTCCATCTTGTCTCTATTCTTCTGCATCTTTTCCATCTCTGCCAGAGCTCCAACGTACTCCCATGTAGGGTCAGTCTGAGGGTCAAAATACGCGCGGTGTGTTTGAGGGCATTTGGGGGTGGCAGTGGGGGGACAGTGGGGTGCGGGTACCAGGAGCCAGTGGGGCCCAGGGGAACACAGCCTGGAAGGACTCGCCTGTTAAGATTTATATCAGCAGTGAGCAGGTGGCCATGACAACAGTTGGGCAGGAGACGAGATGTTCTTTGCAGGAGCTTCTTGGTAATTCATTTAGATGTTTTTTTTTGTTTTTTTTCCAGCAGTAAGTTATGCAGTGTTTCTTGTGACTGCCAGTGTCCCAGACTCACCTTCCTCCACGTTTCCTCCGAGGCATGGTTTTTGGGGCTGTACTGGAGCTGGCTGAAGCCCTGACAGCTGGTTCTGCCTCAGCTTCTATTACAAAGAATGGCACTTAAAATTGAAAGCTGAGCTGTCCTGATGCCCTGTGCAAAACTACTGCTTACTTTTTGATCTGGTAAAGCACAGCCAGCTGCCTCATCCAGGGCCCTTTGGAAATGGTTGGATTTGCTTCACCTGTGCTTCAGAAGGGGAAACCTGAAGTTAAGGAAATTTCTGGGGCTTTTAGAGGAATGGATATTTTGTTGTGTAACATAACAGCTCTTGGGCATGGGTATGATTTTGTCAGGAGTTCTGCAGGGAGGAGAAGCTCTGGGGGCAGAGTCATTCTGACAGAACAGGTAGAAGCTGGCCACAAACTGCTGAGGGTTGATGTTCCAGTTCCAGCGCAGTGGTGTTTTCCATCGGCTGTAACATCTACGAGGACCTCAGAACCTGTCTGGTTCTGGGGCAGAGTTTAGGGGATTTATGGGATAGATTTTTATTATCTTACAAGATATATTATTTGCAGTAGGAGAGCAATAGCATCAGTGATGAAACACTTGCATTTCAGGCCTTTTCACTTTTCTAATAAAGTCTAAATCCAGCCACTTTAAGTGGAGATAAAGCTGTGTTTGTGCCTGGGCTTGTGGCTCATTTAATCATTTGGAACTTGTTCATTTTCACACCACTGAAAAAGTCACCCTCTGATCCAATGAACGAGGCTGCTCTTTTGCACGTTGACTTTTCTCACTTCTATCTGTGGGTGGTTTGCAGGACAGACCTGTGAGCAGCAGCCCCGCAGTGTGGGCAAAGGAGCTGAGCCGGCCCTGCAGTGTGGAGGGGGCAAACTACATCCCAGGCTGTGCCCAGGCTGCTGGGAGCAGCGCTGCAGTCAGGCTGGAGCCCACTCAGCAGCCTCAGAGCCTGTTTGTCTGCAGTGCCTCCAAGGCTCCTTCCAGCAGTTGCAGTTAAAGGGCGTTTTCTGGAGTTGGTCAGTGTTGATGACTGGGAGAAGCATTTCATTTGATCCCAGCTGATGAGCGTGTTGTTACCTGTAACAGTGGTTCTGGGAGTTGTGTGGTGCCAGACAGACAGGTTAGGGATGCTGCTTTCTGTAAAGCTCTGGCATATGTCTCTTCTCCAGGTGACATGGTTTCACCTTTACCTTCTATGGGTAAACATATTTAAGGCTTATAACATCTTACATTCTTCTGTAGAAGAGTGGATGTCACCGTTGTGAAGTTATATTGATTTCCCAGTATATTGGTTTTCAGTTTGGAGTTTGTCAGGACTGGGTCTGCATAACCTAATGCCCACTGTCCATCCCACTCGACAGCAAGGTGCTACCAGCATAACCCTCTACAGAGCAGACATCCTCTTGCTTCTGAATTTTGTTATTCTGAGTTAATGTGGGGTGAAGAAGGTTTTAGTTTGGCTGCATCACAGTGCCTTTCAGGTACAGGTGCCCTGTGCTGTTTCTTGTGCTGTTTATCTATAAGCAAGTGCAGTTAACCCTGACAAGGAACTGATTGCCTGGGCATGAGCTGAAGCAACCCCCAGATAATCTGATAACTTTGCAGTGAAGATAAAGGGGAAAGCTAGCATGGTGTCTTAGGGGTCGTTATCAGTAGGAATCTAGGTTATTTTCAGAAATAAAACATATTAACCTAAATCTGGGACCTGCATTTCGCTGGAAAGCTATGTGTACCCTGATGAAATCTATGCCTGGCTTCTTCTAATGTTAGTAGGCAGATGGTGGATTAAATGCTCTGGGTTGCTGATGGACAGATGGTGTGGTGACCTACACGGTTAATAGAGCTGTACTTGTGCTTTGTGCTTTTGTTATTATATGCAGACCCTCTTTAGCTGCTTTAAGATGTTTTGAGTTAGTCTCAATCTCTTCCCCCTTCTGCAGGTGTTTTGCTTAAATACCAATGAAGGAGTGTGCTGATATTTTTGTAAAACTAACCAATTAAGTTAGTGTTATTTTTTCAGTCTGACATAAGCTAGCATTTAGCTTGATCTCTAGCTGGTATTTACCGCCCACGGGAAGGGAGAGAAGTGTTTTACTCTCCAGCACACACCAGGCTGATGAGTACCTGGGATGTGGAGAAGGATTTGGGTTTTGGCAGAACGTTTGAAGAGAGCTCACAAGGTATGGAAGAGGTGGGAATAAGAAAATCCAGGGCATGCCTAGTTCAGCTGAAACAGAAGAGGCAAGACAAGTACAAACCCAGAGAGCAAAGAAAGCTTCCCTGTACTGCTTGCTGTTGTGCATTGCTGGACTGTATTGGAAGCATAGAGGTACATGGTATTGCCTGTGCCAATGGGAAAACACAGCAAAATGTTCGAAGTTAATGACAGTTCACTGAGTAATTTTTTTTCTCTTTTCTCTATTGAAAGGTATCATTTTTCAATAAATAGATGTTTCTACTGATTTCATCTTGGTGAAGTTTTCCTACAAATACATGTGTTGTTGTCATAGTTTTCTGATTTTTGTTATTGGTATTCCATGTTGTAACATCATGTGGTACACTAGAAGTTAAAGAGTTAATGCTCCAGTTCTGTGGACTGACGATTTTCCGGTTATCTGGTTTGCTGAAGGGAAGAACTTACCCCAGAGCACTTTGTGTTTCTGTTTTCAGTTCAGAGGGAAAGATAAAACTGTTGCAAGCTATGAGATGTCACCTTTTTCCTTTCTGTTCACCTGCAGTGCATGCTTCCTAACCATCTCACCTTCAGTACTGGAATAAGGCCTTCAGTTTTTAGACACACTCTCTCTCATTTTATTTGATTTATTAGCTTCAATTCCAATGATATTGTATTATATTGTGTTATTTTGCATTCCAATGTCTTATTTAGTAAATTAGCTTTCATCATCAGATCGTTGCCGCTGTTTTGTTTTCAGACCCATCTCCCTGCCCTTTCCCCTCCTCCCCTTTCCCTTTTCCCAGGGTGGGGGTCCATGGATCCCACCACCCCATGTCATGGAACTGTGCCGAACTGACGCATAAACCATTGACAGTTGTAAGCTTTTCAGTCTGGATTTTTCAAAGTTTGCCCAATGTCTTTAATTTTGCTTTCAGGTGCAGTAGGAAATGATGCTGATGTCTGATGGTGAGGAGTGATTGGAAATAACATACCATGTGCAGTAGCTGATGTCATAGACTACTTCTACAGAGTAGAAACTTCATAGAATCATAGTACAGCACGGATTGGAAGGAACTTTATAGCACCCCCACTGCTGCTGTGGGTTGCTTTCTGTACACCAGATTATAGAATCATAGAATCATGAGGGTTGGAAAAGACCTCAAAGATCATCTGATCCAGCTGTCCACCTACCACCAATACTGCCCATGTCTACAAGTACCACATCTCTATGTTTCTTGAAAACCTCCAGGGACAGTGACTCTACTGCCTCCCTGGGCAGCCCATTCCAATACCTCACCACTCCCAGAGTACAAATCTTTCCCAGTATCCAACCTTGAAATTCCCCTGGTGCAATTTGAGGCCACTGGAGTCCTGGGGACAGAGGCCAACTCCCACCTGGCTACAACCTCCTTTCAGGTTGCTGTAGAGAGCAATGAGATCTCCCCTGAGCCTCCTCTTCTCCAAACTGAACAATCCCACTTCCCTCAGCTGGTCCTCATAATCTTGTGCTCCAGACCCATCACAGCTTCATTGCCATTCTTTGGACATGCTCCAGGGCCCCAGTGTTTTTCTTGTAGTGAGGGGCCCAACACTAAACACAGCACTCAAGGTGCAGCCTCACCAGTGCCAAGTGCAGAGGGATGATCACCTCCTGCTGCTGCTGGCTGCGCTGTTCCTGACACAAACCAGGATGCCATTGGCCTTCTTGGCCACCTGGGCACACTGCTGACTTGTGTTCAGCCAAGTGTTGACCAACACCCTCAGGGCTCCATCCAGCCCTTCCAGGGGCACCCACACTTCCCTGGGCAGCAATGCCAAGGTCTCATCACCCACTGAGTAAAGAATTTCCTCCTCACATCTGACCTAAATCTCCATTCTCTTAGTTTAAAACCATTCCCCTTTGTCCTGTCGCTACCAAACTCTGTAATAAGTCATTCGCCTATTTATTACCTTTCAAGTACTGAAAGTTTGCAGTGGGGTCTCCCCAAAGTCTTCTCCAGGCTGAACAAGCCCAGCTCCGTCAGCCTTTCTTCGTAGCAGAGATGCTCCAGCACTCTGAGCATCCTTGTGTCCTCCTCTGGACCTGCTCCAACAGCTCCACGTCTTTCTCATGCTGGTAGCCCCAGAACTGGTCACAGTACTCCAGATGAGGTCTCACCAGGGGCAGAACAGAGGGGGACAACCCCACCCCTTGCCCTGTGACCATCCCCCATTGTTCCAGTCCAGGATGCTGTTGGCTTTCCAGGCTACAGGAGTGCACTGCTGGCTCATGTCCAACATTTTGTCCACCAGAACCCCCAAGTCTTTCTCCATAGGGCTGCTCTCAAAGAATTCTGATATCTACGAAGGTCTGGGATAGCCCCAGCCCAGGTGCGACACCCTGCACTTGTCCTTGTTGAATCATATTAGGTTCACACAGGCCCATTTCTCAATCCTGTCCAGGTCTGTTTGGATGGCATTCCTACCTTCTGTCATATCAGCTGCTTGGGGTGGTCTCCAAACTTGCTGAGGGTGCGTTCAATCTAACTGTGTAAGTTATTTATAGAGATGGTTCATTTTTTAATGCAATCGTTAAAGCCATCTTGTGGTTGATATGCAGCAGCCTTGAATACAAGGTAGTATAAAGCATCTTTTGTATGTTACAATGAAATAATAGGAAACTTCATCACTTTGAGGTAGGATTTACCTTCTCTGTATGAATACCAGGGAAGCTGTTCTCACCAGCTTTGAAACTTTTTGTTTAGGGTATTGAAGACCTTTGTGCTTCTAATTTGTAGAGTGAGTTCTTTTACTCTCTTGTTGAAAGTGCTAGATTGAGATTAACAAGAGCTCAGATGTTTCTGAATCCAACAAGCAAGATTTTCGTTGACTACTAAAGTAGAAACTGCCCCATATTGTTTTAGTGTCTTTTTAGTGTTTTATCACTGAGATACTGATTTTTACTTCTGCTGATGTGCCAGCAACAGAAATACAAAACTAAAAATGATTTATCTATAGTTCTTATTTCTTGGGAAGCTTTCCCTCCAATTCCACCCATCTCTGTCTCTCCATCTAAAAGCTCCCTTTTAGTGTGACACTGCCACATTGAGTTCTGGAGAGCTTTCACTAGCTGCCCTTTACGTTACACATACTGTTCATTTCTGGATGTCTGAACATGAACCTTCTGTGGGATTTACTTAAACATGCTCTTGCTTTCAAAATGCTTGTGACAATCATATACTAAAGTGGCTGCTTATACAGATGAGGTATTTGAGGTTCCTGTGCTGTTTTCATTTTATTCCTGTCAGTGAATGCTTTCGACACAGTAAATGTATATGCTTTAGGCTGAGAAAGGAATTTTCCCCCTTCCTGCCTTCAGAAAAATGAATGGTGCATTCCAAGTAACAGTGATTGATCTGTTTCCATCCATTATGCAGCACCCATTAATAGTGTTTCAGAGCAGCTAATGAATAATTGTAATACTAGTTACAACTCAGTGCAGTTAGACACAGTTCTAGTTGCTGGTGACATTGCAGGCTTGGAGGCAGAGAACATCTCCGTGTTCTCTTTTTCAAAGATGTTAAGATGTTCCTAGTCTTCAGCATTACAGTGAAAGGGAGTTCAACACATTGTGTCTGCAGACAGGCTGACCTCGGCTGGAAGCGTGACCCCTGGCTCATCTTTCAGGTTGTCTTTGAGGGTTTAAGAGATGGTCTGGGGTCGAACTGTCACACCAGAAGTTTTAGACTTGCCTGTGTGTTATAGCATGTTTAGGTCTTGTTTATATAGGCTTCATGTTTACAACAGTGTGTGTATGCTGGAGCACACACTTTGAGCCCACTGTTTAGGGGTTGGAGGCATTAGGTTCTTCTATTTGCAGCCCTAAGGAAGGCTCCAACCACTGGATGTCAGAAGATGCAGCTGACTCAAAACAGTTATGGCAGTGCTGGAAACGGCTGACCTGCTGCAAAAAACCAAAAGGCAAGAGCAGATCTCTAGGTGGGTTCATTAACCCTGAGCTGCAGTTTTCCTGCATTGGCTGGGGAAGGGGGGATTTACCCTTGAAACAGGAGGAAGAATCACTACATGTGTACCCATGCTGAGTGCCTCTCAAAATTCCAGATAGTCTACTAGAGCACGAGAAAGCAGTGGCTTTACCAGCTTTATGGAACACATGGACAGGGCAGGAGAGGGAAAAGCACAGTTTTTCATTTATTCCATTCCTAGCTCACAGATGTTGTCATAAACTGCTTACTCGCTGTTGGGCTCAGTATTCTGTGGTCTGGGGAGTTTGTTCTTGGATTTGAGAACCCAAGCCCAACCTGTCAGCTATACTTCTGTTAAAGGTCACTTGATTTCAGTTCATTTGGTTGCAGAGCCATGACCTGTTCTCTGGCAGATTTTGGAGGTGACTTCCCATTTCCCTCTGGGCTGACAGGATATTACAGAGGGTTACAGATGGACTATGCCTGTCCTTCATGTGCCTTTGCAACAGCAACACACAAAAGCTTGTTTGTATATAAAATAGTAGCTTGGGGATAGCCCAGCAGCACCTTTGTCCCCTGATGCTTTCATGTTTATATAACCAGATTACATACCCTGTTCTGCTGCTGCTCTTGGTTCTCACACAACACTTCTCTAATTTAAGACTTAATCCAATTACACAAAGTACTCGAAACCGTTGCCTGCTTGCATGGATTGTATTGTGTTTTCTATTAATAAATTTCTGCTCTATATGGAAATGAATAATTTAGTTCAAGATGTTGCTTTGAATCTGATTTAGACTTGCTTCCCACACAACCTTCAGCTCTACTATTTCCAAAATAATGTTGCACAGGGAGGAGGTGGTAAGCACTTGCATGTAAACTGCATTGAGTCCTGTGGTACTGTAATGGTAAGAGTTTCCAGATGCTGATGCTTCACGGTCTTACAATTTTTTTTTCCTTAGCTCATAGGCATAGTTTGTGTTGTTGTTTTAGTATTGTGTAGAAATTTGAGGGCAGCTGTAACAAAGAGCAAGACAACACAATATCGAAGAATCATATCATAGAATGGTTTGAGTATTAGGGACCTTTAAGGTCATCTAGTTCCAACCCCCTGTTATAGGCAGGGACATCTCCCTCTAGACGAGGTTGCTCACAGCCCCATCCAGCCTGGCCTTGAATGCCTCCAGGGAGGGGGCATCCACAACCTCACTGAGTAACCTGCTGCAGTGTCTCACCACTTTCACAGTAAAGAGTTTCTTCCTAATATCTAGTCTAAATCTGCCCTTTTACAGTTTAAAACCATTTCCCCTTGTCCTGTTGCTACATGTCCTTATAAAAAGTCCCTCCCCAGCTTTCCTGTAGGCCCCTTCCAGGTACGGAAAGGGCTATAATATCTCCTTGGAGCCTTCTGATCTCCAGACTGAAGAGCCCCAGCTCTCTCAGCCTGTCCTCAAAGGGGAAGTGCTCCAGCACTCTGATTATCTTTGTGGGCCCCCTCTGAACCTGCTCCAACAGCTCCATGTCCTTCTTGTGTTGGGAGCTCCAGAACTGGAAGCAGTACTCCAGGTGGGGTCTCACGAGAGCAGAGCAGAGGGACAGAATCACCTCCCTTGCCCTGCTGGGTACACTTCTCTTGATCCAGCCCAGGATATGTTTGGCCTTCTGGGCTGCAAGCAGAATGTAGTCAGCAAACATCTTGCTGCTTTATGTTCTGACAGACCTGAGTGAATAAATAAATAAACAGAAAAGATTTACCTGATGTATTCTTTGTTTTCAGTCTCCAAATAAAATCAATTCTAATTTTTTCCAGGAAAATAATATTGAACTTTGAGCAGCCTCACGCTGTGAGTAGAACTCATCTGNGGTGGGTTCATTAACCCTGAGCTGCAGTTTTCCTGCATTGGCTGGGGAAGGGGGGATTTACCCTTGAAACAGGAGGAAGAATCACTACATGTGTACCCATGCTGAGTGCCTCTCAAAATTCCAGATAGTCTACTAGAGCACGAGAAAGCAGTGGCTTTACCAGCTTTATGGAACACATGGACAGGGCAGGAGAGGGAAAAGCACAGTTTTTCATTTATTCCATTCCTAGCTCACAGATGTTGTCATAAACTGCTTACTCGCTGTTGGGCTCAGTATTCTGTGGTCTGGGGAGTTTGTTCTTGGATTTGAGAACCCAAGCCCAACCTGTCAGCTATACTTCAGTTAAAGGTCACTTGATTTCAGTTCATTTGGTTGCAGAGCCATGACCTGTTCTCTGGCAGATTTTGGAGGTGACTTCCCATTTCCCTCTGGGCTGACAGGATATTACAGAGGGTTACAGATGGACTATGCCTGTCCTTCATGTGCCTTTGCAACAGCAACACACAAAAGCTTGTTTGTATATAAAATAGTAGCTTGGGGATAGCCCAGCAGCACCTTTGTCCCCTGATGCTTTCATGTTTATATAACCAGATTACATACCCTGTTCTGCTGCTGCTCTTGGTTCTCACACAGCACTTCTCTAATTTCAGACTTAATCCAATTACACAAAGTACTCGAAACCGTTGCCTGCTTGCATGGATTGTATTGTGTTTTCTATTAATAAATTTCTGCTCTATATGGAAATGAATAATTTAGTTCAAGATGTTGCTTTGAATCTGATTTAGACTTGCTTCCCACACAACCTTCAGCTCTACTATTTCCAAAATAATGTTGCACAGGGAGGAGGTGGTAAGCACTTGCATGTAAACTGCATTGAGTCCTGTGGTACTGTAATGGTAAGAGTTTCCAGATGCTGATGCTTCACGGTCTTACAATTTTTTTTTCCTTAGCTCATAGGCATAGTTTGTGTTGTTGTTTTAGTATTGTGTAGAAATTTGAGGGCAGCTGTAACAAAGAGCAAGACAACACAATATCGAAGAATCATATCATAGAATGGTTTGAGTATTAGGGACCTTTAAGGTCATCTAGTTCCAACCCCCTGTTATAGGCAGGGACATCTCCCTCTAGACGAGGTTGCTCACAGCCCCATCCAGCCTGGCCTTGAATGCCTCCAGGGAGGGGGCATCCACAACCTCACTGAGTAACCTGCTGCAGTGTCTCACCACTTTCACAGTAAAGAGTTTCTTCCTAATATCTAGTCTAAATCTGCCCTTTTACAGTTTAAAACCATTTCCCCTTGTCCTGTTGCTACATGTCCTTATAAAAAGTCCCTCCCCAGCTTTCCTGTAGGCCCCTTCCAGGTACGGAAAGGGCTATAATATCTCCTTGGAGCCTTCTGATCTCCAGACTGAAGAGCCCCAGCTCTCTCAGCCTGTCCTCAAAGGGGAAGTGCTCCAGCACTCTGATTATCTTTGTGGGCCACCTCTGAACCTGCTCCAACAGCTCCATGTCCTTCTTGTGTTGGGAGCTCCAGAACTGGAAGCAGTACTCCAGGTGGGGTCTCACGAGAGCAGAGCAGAGGGACAGAATCACCTCCCTTGCCCTGCTGGGTACACTTCTCTTGATCCAGCCCAGGATATGTTTGGCCTTCTGGGCTGCAAGCAGAATGTAGTCAGCAAACATCTTGCTGCTTTATGTTCTGACAGACCTGAGTGAATAAATAAATAAACAGAAAAGATTTACCTGATGTATTCTTTGTTTTCAGTCTCCAAATAAAATCAATTCTAATTTTTTCCAGGAAAATAATATTGAACTTTGAGCAGCCTCACGCTGTGAGTAGAACTCATCTGGCAATGCCAGAAAGGAAGCTTAATAAATTAGTTGTGAAAAGCACTGGTAATTTGAATTCTCATTGTTAATCATTCCCACTGTGAAACAAATTGTTTACTGCAGACTAATAACTTCTAAAGTTTAAGCTTTGGATCCTATGCAGAGCTGTAGTAGAGGGAGGGCAGCTCAGAGTGAGGCTGCCATAGCCCTGCTCCCTCTGCTTGCTGCTCTGTGCTCCGAGCAAGCCTTAGCGCCTCTGCAACTGCTTTTGAAAGTTTCCTCTGTCACAGATGATTTTTCTCAATATTAGGAATCCTCTGTGACACCTGGCACTGCTGCTGCTTCCCTTTCTGGCCAGGAGCAGCAGGCAGCAGTCAGAGAAGGTTCCCCTGGATGAACTTTTTGCTACATTGGGTATGTGTCCACTTCTTCCCACCATCAGCCCACAGTAAATGTATACTCTGGCAGTCATGTTCAGATGTGCATTTGTTTCCTCAGTTTAAGATTCATTCAGAGATGTTAAGGCCAAATAGGATAATGTTACAGCCTATCTGACCTTCTGCAAATCCCCAGCAAGGAGTAGCTCCCAGCAGTTCCTCTGTCTGTGTTTTATCTGAAATGTTTTAAAGCTACTGTCAGGTTGTGTCTTACCACCTTCTCATGCTGAACCGTTTGAAGTTCGCGTTTCCTTTTCTGAAACATGAGGGGTCTGACTAGAAGGAGCTGGGACTGTAAGGCGTGTAGCTGAAATCACAGGGCTTTTGGAGATGGTTGGTGGCATTGCTGACCTTTCTCTGATTGTTGCCTGTGTTATTCTGCCCAGCCCCTACCAGACAGTACTTGTAATGGTAGAGTTTGGGTAAGCTGAGTCTGTCACTCAGTGCCTGTGCCACCATGTCTGCACTGTTTGAGCTTACCTTCCAGCTGAAGGAGAAGTCCTGTGGCTGCAGGGTGAGTTGCTCCTGATGTAGGGAGAATGGGAAGCCTGCCCTGTATCCTGTTTGCTGGTGTCTGTGGGACTGCTGGCTGCCCTGGACATGGGAAGGACGGAGTGGTAAGGGCAGCTCTCCTTTCAATAGGACTTCTTCAAGTCAGTCAATCTGTAACAAGAATTTGCACCCCAAATCCCAGTTTTGTTTGGCTTCTGCCAGTCATTATTGCATTCTTGTCTGAGACCACAGAGGAGAGTTGAGGGCCTTCTTGGTGGACTCTGACAGTGGGTGCAATACCTGGATCCAGTGTGGGAGGAGGAAAAGGTAGATGCAGGTGATGGAAGATGCACATGGATGTTGCGGGAAGCTTGTTGTTTTGATTTGACTCTAAATTGCATCAGGGAATACCATGGGTTCCCCTTGGATTGAAGACCCAAACCTAAATAGGAAAATTATGTTTTGTCTCTAGTTGTGTAAGTGACTTTGCAGGCTGGTCTCAGCTGCCCTTTGTCAATCAGGCAGATTTGATGATAGGACACAACACTAAGACTCCATTTCTAAGTGCAGACATATTTGGAGCAGCAGGCTTGGGAGCCCCAGAGAAGAAATGCAGAGATTCTGAGCAGGGAAGAAAAATGCGTTCAAAACACTCTTCAAAGAGCTACTGTGTGATGGGAACCGTAGCATGCATCAGGTCATCACCCTTTCCAGAAGGGAGCTTCACTGGTTCTGTGCTCAGAAATTCAAACTAAGCACTGCATGGAAACGGAAAGTCTTCCTGATAATAAGTTTAGCTGGGCAGTTAAGATCTGCAATTTTGCAGCAGTACTGGTTCTTCTGAAGGACACCAAAATGGAGGCAAAGAGCAAAGGCCTTCCATCTGTCATAGCAGACATGAGAAACTGTGAAGGGGAAGCCAGCATGACTGTACGGAGGAGTGGGGGGCTGTTGGAAACAAAAAAAACCTTTCAAAAAGCAATAAAAAATGTTAAAGGTTGCAAACTACAGGAGATTAAACATATGAATAGAGCAGGTACAATTTGAGAGATGACTTGCAAGGTGGGGGTGGGGGGGGGGAATTGATTGTCCTGTTTCAAACCTATCAGCAATTGAAAGCATGTCAGAGAGTTCAAAGAGTGCTACTGGCTGCTTGTGCTCTGAAGAAGGACTTGGAGAAGATCTAGCCATACCAGAAAAACTGAATTTAATTTTTTAATAATGTTTGAGCTTGCCATGGAGCAGCTCGGAGGTTACCGTGGTGGAGTCAGCAGAGAGCCTGCCTGAAACTGCAGTGCCCATTGCAGAGACTATAAAACAAATGAAAGGCATGCTTTTACAGCAGGGTATCAGAGCTGGATGTATCAACCCAGAAGCAGTAAATGAGTTTAAGTTGGGTTGTTAAGTGACAGATTATGTTCCTTTGTTGAAGCTGCCTGAGGACTGCAGTGCTTCCCCTGCATCACAGTTTTTAGAAGGGGTCCCAGGGAAGATTTGGGAATTCACTGTCCAGCTGTACCTAAAAGGCTGATATAACTAGAGGAGAATGCAGTGAACAGATCCTGTGGATGAACATTGGGAAAAAGTCAGGATGGTTTTTATGAGGGGGGGTTGTACTCTGCAGAGCTGTTGGAGTCCTTTGGAGGGGTTGGTACCATATAAATAATGCAATTCAGTTGATGCAGCCCACTTGGATTTCCAAAAGATGAGCCTCTCTACCAAAAGGTTCTTAGTAGGCTTGTGAGGCATGGGTTGAGCAAGAGGGTCCTCTCATGGATAAAATACTGGTTAGAAAACAGAAGTTAGTTACTTTTGCAGTAGTATGAGGTCGCTAGAGGGATACTTTGGAGGATGTGGGTCCTGTGCTGTTCGGACCTGTTCCTAAATGACCTAGAAAAAGTGATGAAAGTTGCAGTGGCAACCTTTATCTGCCTTTGGATAAATGTAAACGTGGTGCTCATTGACTCAAACCATCCTGTACTGGAATGGAAGAGTGGACTCAGGGCTGGTGATAACCCAGAGGCATAAGAGATTACAAGAGATAAGTGGAAATGTCAGCACAGGGCTCAAGGCTTTCAACAATTCAAATCAATTCTTGTTCAATGGGAACAGAGAACAAAGCAACCTCATTGTGCTCCTGCATAAATCCACAGCACACCCACATTTGACATACTGCCAGCCCCTCTGCTTGGGAAGGACGGAGCACAGGGGGCATCAGCAGTGCAGGCTGACAGAGGCTGCTGCACCTGGGCGGCCGTGCAGGCTGGAGAACCTCAACCAGGAGAGGGGATGGGTGAAGGGCAGTGCAGCTCGCTGTTTGGTGTCACTGCTGTGGGTTGTGGTAGTGGGATTGGCTGCTTGCTGCCTTCCAAGCTGAGGGCAAAACCAGCAGGTACAGGGAGAGGAAAAGATGTTCCGCAGCCTGCACATGGTTGCTTTGGCTTTTCTGGTCACGGGGTGACTGCGGAAACCATGCCTTCAATTCAGTTCAGTCTCTTTTCACCTACAGATGGTTTCATGTTTGGAAAATTAATGGGGACAAGATGCAAGTCTGTGAGCATGTGTTGCGGCGTGCTTGCTCCACTCTGTTTTCCCAAAGCACCTGCTCTTTCAGTTGGACTAGCAGGGTATCTGTGGTGTGGCCAGCTCCAGCTGCTGTGCCCTGCTCCATCCCTGCTGCCGCTCCTCCATCAGGGCTCTTCTCGCACACACCCCAAAGGCACTGCTGATTTCTGAGGCACGGTTCCAGGCCGGGTTTGGGCTGATCGATAGCAGCTGCCGGCATGTGGTCAGCAGCACGCTGCTGTGTGGCAGGCATGCGTCATGGGCTGGGCCCTGCGGCCAGTGAAAAGCCAGCTGCTGGCCTCCCTCCTGCAGCACGTTGCCTGCAGCTGCTGGCTGTTTTTTTCCTACTGTACAAATGAGGGCAGAAGATAACATCTCAGAACTTTTCAGAAAAGCCTCTGACAAAGTTTCCAGTCCCTAAGTGAAAATTAAACATTCTCAAGCATTTCAAAACACAGCAGTAGATCATCACCATCTCTTGCCTTCACCTCCCTTATTTTGCAGAGTGTGCATTTGTTAAATCTAGTGGTCTCCTGGTTGCATCTTTGCCACCTGCCTTCTCCTGTGCTGCCTACCAGCCCACTGCTCAGGCTGCTGCTGCTCAGCTGCAGGTGGCAATCCTGGGGTCACCATGGGGACTGCACTGGTGCAGCATGTCAGAGCTGGCCTGAGCAGAGACCAGAACCCCAAAACAGCAGCACCTCAGAAATGAAGGTGGCTGGTGTCTAAGCTTCCAGCACAGGAGCAGCAGGCAAACAGGCAGAACATCATGTGAGCAGTGGTTATGTGGGCAGTGCAACAAGGCAGGGCTCGCACTGCATGGCTGTCAGGCAGGGCTGCATACAGGGAGCTGTCTGCTGCAGCTGGATTCGTCCGCTCAACGCTTGGAATGGTAATCACCTAGTAATTAAATAATAACCTCTTCTGCTTTTCCTGGCCAGTTTGAGGTGGCAGTTGTATCTTACATGCACAGCGACTGTTGTTGCCACCGAGAATGTGATACCTAAGCTCTATATTAAGCACCTGCCTCATGCTGTCCTTTGGCTCTGATACGTGGGAGAGCTGTGGAGGGAAGCAGGTGGCAGGGAAGCCGTGTCTGTTGTATAATGGTGTGATGTCTGAATGTGTTTTTGTCCTTCTCCATCACAGATGAAGAGAAAAGCCCTAAGGCTCCAGGATGAGGTTTCAGAGTAATTGAAGTTTACTGGAAAAATGAACCTGAAATTATATGCAAGGAAGCTAGGAGTGAAGCTTGGTCTTATCTGCCTAAGTAATCTTGGGAAGGAGATCAGCATGGTGTTGCAGTGTGTAGTTAAAAAATGAACACGGAGACCCTTCTCATGAGTGTAGTGACTGTCTCACTTGGTAGAGCCAGAAATTCGCATCTTACTGCTTTTAAAGCAGTGCTTTCTGAGATTTGTTAAAGATGGGATTTCTCAAGTTGGTTCCCATCTCCAGTGGACGTTCCCTTTGTTTGAGCTGTTAATGTGGCTGAAGGATTGGTGAGGTGAGCACCCTCTGGACTGGGCTGGTGCCCAGCAGTGACATGCAAACCCTCTTCTCAGTAAGTGATCTCACGTACTTAAATCTCAGTTTATGCAGTTTGGAAAACAAAAGTAAGTGGGAGAACAAGAATTGCTTTTAGCCCAAGGAAACTCTTTCCCTTCCATACCAGAGAGCTAAGGAAAGCTCATGTTTTGGATACAAAGCCTGCACAAAAATGCAAGCTGTTGCGACATAAAGCACATCAATGTGCTGGAACCACAGGACTGAGGAGTGCTGGATACTTCTGTTTCAAGTACCTTCTGCTGTCTTTGACCTGGTAGCAGTGCGTGTGACCCTGGTGGTGAGATAGAGTGTAATTACAGAAAAGGCACCAAACTGCTGACTATTTTAATGTCTTCTGTTAAGGTCTTTTGTTGTTTTTGTGTTTTTCTCACTGTTAGCTCAGTTTGGGTTTTGTGCTTGTGCTTTATGGCTGACCTTTTGTTGCTGCTTATAACACCCTGGCAGTCCTCTTGGGGCGCAGATATGTGGGATGTGAGTCAGTCAGACCGGGCTGCTCAGGGCAGGGTTATTGCTTCAGCCAGCCCATGCCCTCCTGTCTGGCTTGGAGCCCACACCAGCATTTGTCAGTCCTCTCTGTGAGCTTCTTAACTCACTGACCTGGCAGAAATCTAACAAATTCCGATTAAAAAAACAACAACAAACAGCTGGGTAGTTTGGATAGCTCCCTGCCAGGTCAATGAGTTAAAGCTGCTTATGGCAGAGCCCTGCTTTCTGTGGCAGAGCCCTGCTTTCCATGGCGGCCAGCCAGTTATCCTTCTCAGACGTGGGGTGCTGCAGCCAGGTGCTGCAGGCTGCTGCTGCTTTGACCCTCTCCAGGCAATCCCAGGAGCTTGCTGCTCCTTGCTGCTCCTTGCTGCTCCATCAGCACGTGCTCCCTGTGTGCAACTTGGGCCTCTTCCAAAACCTGCCAGTTGTGGCAGAGAACTCATTCACACCTACCAATTTTCTGAACACTATAATGAGGGCTGCTGCTGTGGCCATGATGGCACTGCTGCAACCCAAAGCAGGATGTATCCCAGCTGTAGCAGAGGAGCATGGGGAACCATGAAGAGGTGGCAAGGGGCAGAGACTCGTGCTGGAGAGCCTCACTGCACATGCAGTGCAGGCAGCTCATTGCTGCTTGCTGGGCACCCCAACTTTTCCATGTGTACACTGCAGCAGCAGCATGCAAGTAAAAGCCAGCCGTTCTCTGAGGATGAGGGCAGCCAGAGGTGGTTTGCACTGGAGGAATGATTGCAGGACAGAGCGTCAGGCTGCACAGCCAAGCAGGGAGAAGGCTTCGGGCTCCTTTGTGCAGTGTGGCTCTGGCAGCTCACGTCTGTTGCCACAGTTCTGAGACAAGTCCTCATCCGATGCCCAGGGCTGGGCTCTCGCTGCTCTCTGCTGTTCTGCAGTTTCAACATGCTCTGGTGCATGGTCCCCAGGGGCTGGGAATGCTGCCAGCCTCCCTGGCATCTCTGTGCCCCCTCAGCTACCCCTCAGCATGGCAGTTCTGGCAGTGTGGGCTGGGAGCATGCTGAGCAGAGGCTTATGAGCTGCAACAGGGAGAGGGAAGCCAGATGGGGAGTGAAGGGCACTTGCTGACTGTAGGAAAGGAGCTGCTTTCATGATACCATGGACAGATAGATAGACAGATGACTCTGAGCCTCCATTACTGTGCAGAAGCATCACCACTGAGATGAGATCTTGGGCACAGCCCCAAACTCTTCACATATCTGTACAAAAGCAACCTGTTCCTGGCAGTGGTTATGGAAAGACAGAGGTCTGACAAGGTTGCTGACCTGTAGACAGAGCAGCAGAGGTAAAATGTGGGTGAGACATTTGCTGGTGGGGTTCCCATAGCACAGCTAGTATACATAATACTGAGGCTGCTCCTTCTCTCTCTGCAGGAACATGACATTGAGACAGCCTTCGGAGTGGTCCATGTCACCATGCGAGGCACGCCCAAGAGGAACAGACCTGTCATCCTCACATACCATGACATTGGCCTCAACCGTAAGCCCTTGCATTCCTAGTACTCTGAAGAAGTGTTTGTGATTGTACTTGTTTTATCGTTTGAATGTGGGGAGCACTGGGACTGGCCTGGAGCTGAGATGGGACAGGCTATTCCAGAGTACAAAGACAAATAAAGGTCTGCTTGAGAGAGAGCATGGGGCGTGCCCCTGCCCTCCAACAGCCCTCAAAAGATGAGATTGGGGTGGAAGTGGATTCACCACACTGCAGCACTCAAGCTGATTTGCAGCACTGTTTGTTTGATAGAGCTGCTCGCCTTGGGTTTGCCATGAGGTATCTGTTCCTCTGAGCACTGGGAAGGGAGCAAGTCCCTTCTATAAGGCTGAAGAAATGCTATAATGTCTGTAGTGGGCTCAGCTGCTCCTTCCTCCCCGTTCCACCCTACATGTGCTGTTGTGTTTGCATAGGTGCTCCTTGGTATGCACCATGAATACTCAGGTACTACCGGGCGCAGTTTTGCTGGGCATGCATGCTGGGTGTTGTTTGCCTGTCTGCCCTCAGTCATGTCAGTTATTTTGCTAGGACTTGTTGCTGCATGCAGTCAGTGGGGCAGAGCAACACTGTCACCCAGCATCCCCTGTCCTGCAGACTCAGCATGAAGGTTGGGCTCAGGCAGGAGTGTGCCATGGTGTTTGGATGACAGTAAAACTTCAGGGAATGCCTCATGTCTGTTTTCTCTCTTTTGCAGACAAATCCTGTTTCAATGCATTCTTTAACTTTGAAGACATGCAGGAAATCACTCACCATTTTGCTGTGTGCCATGTGGATGCACCAGGCCAACAGGAAGGAGCCCCTCCCTTCCCATCTGGGTATGAGCTCTGCAGAGATGCTTATAGATCCAGAAATGATTGTGGTCTGGGCTGTAGTATGGTGGGGGCAGCTTTCAGGAGCAGAGGAAATGGGAAGATGAGGAAGCTTCCAGAGGGATATATAGGGAATTCTCCTGTCAGTAAGGCCCTTGCTGGTGGTGAGTGCTGGCATCAGCTCCCTGACTTGAGTGTGAGCCCAGCACGCTGCAGTCTAGCTGGCATTCCTTGATCTCTGTCCATCCTCCCCCAGATACCTGACTGCTCAAATAGAGCTTTCTGTTAGTTTTGCTCTGAGGGTTAGGGTCTGTGTTTCCGGCTGGACTACAGTATCACTGTGAAATAATCACCTAGGTTGGGTAGAACTGGGAAGTAACCCCTGATGAGCTGTATTTGAAGGTGCTTTGATTTCAGCCTCTCTTGGTTTTCAGGTACCAGTATCCCACTATGGATGAGCTGGCTGAAATGCTGCCTGCAGTTCTGACACACCTGAAGTAAGTTTCTGAAAGGAAACGGTGAACCAGCTGGATGCAAGCATTCCAGCACCTCCCTCTGTCAATGCTTGAAATATCTGATATACCCACTGAGTTGTCCCAGGGGGCCTGAGCATCTCCTAACCTGTGTAACTCTGTCTGGTTCTTATGGTGAGATCACTGTCTGCTACACGAGATGATTTATGGCTGCTGTGTTCTTGCTGGATCATTTTGAAAATGAACCAGAAGCGAACAGCTGGATACAGAGAAGGGGAAAAGCTTTGCCTTTCAAGATGCTCCAGCTGTGAGCTTAGATTAGTATTACTGATGGTAAAATGCCTATATTTCAGCCTGAAAAGCTTCATTGGGATTGGGCTGGGAGCTGGCGCATATGTCCTCAGCAAGTGTGCAGTAAGTATCTCCTCATTCCTTGTGTCTTATATAAGCTGGGATCTTTACTTATCAAACAGACCATTTGTGGGGAACAGGCTAAGTAACAGTGGGCATGCAGGGAGCTTTGTGAGAGCTTCTTTGCATCAAGATAGTTGAATTAGAGCAGCTGAAACCAGGCCTGGCATGGAAAGATAGTAACGTGATGTCTTTGAGTCAGCATAGCCCATCCTGGCTACTAGAAATGCTAAGCCTCGGAACAGTTGGTTGTAAATGAAACACTGAAGGTAGTGGTGCCTTCACAAATACCCTCTGACTGCACTGCTGTATGCTGCTTCCAGCATTGGGAGCACTAAACAATTGGTCTGGCGATGTGCTGTGGACTATCATAGATGACGAGTGCTTTTTTTCAGTGGCAAGGAAGAGAAATCTGCACTCCACCTTTAGCAAAGAAGCACGCTCCCTTTATGTTATTACTTCTACATTTTTCCTTGGTGGAGTATTTGTGAGTATGTAAAATCAGTGGACTTGGCCCAGGAATTTACCCGAATCATTCAGGGATAATGTTAAAAACTGACACTGAACTATGACATTCTCAGTAAAGTTTGCTTGAATTTGTTGAGTGCAGAGAGTTGCTCGTGGTTTAGGCCACTTATTGCTTCTTAAAGTGTCATGCAGCTACCCCTCCTACAAAAAAATCTCAGCTTCTTATTTCCTGTAGTCAGGATTTTGTTAGGGGAGAGCCTAGTTCAGTTTGAGTCACTGGTGCTTGCTCTGTTCCTTGCTTTTTGTATCTTGTGTAATTAAGAGTCATGATAAAGAAATCACTCAGACGTGTGGCTCAGTGAAGTGTCAGAAAGCCCTTGCCATGCTATGTGCGTTTGCTTCTGAGGAGCAGAGTTGTTTCCTTCTGCTTAACTGGTGCTAACCTGTGCAATGGAACAGAGCAGGAGCTTCAGTAAAATTACTGCCTTTGAGAGAGCCTAAAGCTTGAAGCTTTCCACTTCTGTTCGATTGTTTTTGTGTTCTTAAGTACTTGAGACTGTAGGGTTCTGGAATGGCAGGCTGGAGCAGGGGGAGGGGCATTTTGCTTTGCCTTCCTCTTGCAGGAAACTTCCCAGCTGATGCACCTACCAGTTTGGCTTGAGCCATCCTTCTTAAGTGTGCTTGTGCTCTCTTCATGCAGCTCAACCACCCAGACCTGGTGGAGGGACTGACACTTATTAATGTTGATCCATGTGCAAAAGGCTGGATTGACTGGGCAGCATCCAAGGTGAGATTTTCCAGCCCCTACATGCCTTCTGTCCATGGTGCTTAATGAGCAGTGTGTAGAGTAAGAAAATGATGGAGTACAGGAATTTTATGGCCAAAACTGCAAAATCTCATTTCTGTCCCTGCTGTGTCCTTGGTCTGGGTGTAGCAGGACCTACACCATAGAAGCAGGAATGGATGTGATCATGTGTGAGTGAGAAATCCTGGTAAACTACGAGGAGATGAGTTGCAGCTGAACACTGATCTTTCCTCTGATTTAGTACTTGTGCTTTCAGGATTCATCTAGCTGAGTTTGAGCTAATCTTTTAATAATTCTGTTATTCTAGCTACCTACAGTTGTTTAAAGTTTCCAGTTTGTGTTGTGTGTTGTGTGTGCTTCTTTGGAGCCTTGTTGGCCCATCCCAAACCTCAGGCATTTGTTTCTCATCTCTCTTGAAAAGTTTTATTATTTTCTTTAGCTGCTTTGAAAGTTGTAATGAAGCAGCGTTTTCCAGTACTCTCCCTCCCTCTTATTCATTCTCACTGTTCAGTTTTCAGGCTGGACAACCAACATAGTGGATATTGTCTTGGCGCATCACTTTGGACATGTAAGTAAGCAGCAAGTGTCAATGTTGCCCCTGCAACCACACATGGAGCTCTAACTTCTGGATGTACCTGCTTTGAAGAAACCTTGGTCCTCCAAATAAGGGTTGCCATAAACAGTATTATTTTCTCTATGTGGCAAGCTTGCACCAGGGCTTTGTGTGCTGGGGGGAGCAGGTACATCCTCACATTTGCGCTGACTTGACTGTCTCCAGGCTCCAGATGTGGTAAAGTAGTGCCCCATGCCATCAGTGCTGCAGAACAGCTTCCTTTGTGCTGCCCAGGCAAGTGTCTGCAGAAATGCATGGCAGATGGTTCTCTGTAGCCAGCGTGGAGGTATTTGGGCTGTAGGTAGAGGAGAGGTTGGTTAGGGGTTGACAGGGCTTATTGTATGTGTCCAGAACTGCTGCATTCTCCTCTTCCCCTTCAGTTTCAGCAGTCAAAACAGCCCCTTCTGAACACTGTCAGCAACGCCTTCCGTTTGGGATTTGCTGTCTACCAGTCAGCAAACTTATGGGGAAACAGAAAGGATCCGTGCCTCCTGCATACAGCATACAACGTGCAGCAAATCAATCCATAACCTGAAGTCCCCTGTGACATCACACATCAGCTCTGAAAGGAGTCACTTGGCTTCCTCTTGCTTTGAGCACACGCTTTTCTCATCCTTCATTATGTATAGTGCTTCCCTGCATTCCACCCCCTTCCCCTCACACTGGAACACAATTTTTTCACTGAGCTGGTTGTTTGGATGAGATTTTCCTTTGGTCTCAATCTTGGCGCTTACTTCTAGAGCTTTGCTTTTTTAACATTAAACATAAGTGGAAAACCTTCCTAAAACAGCATTGCTGAGGCTTTGGAGCCAGCTTATACCAGCTGAAGATAACTTTATACACCTACAGCAGCATGTGTGCTGCCATTTGTAAAAGTACAGTCACGTTACCAAAGCATTGCATTTAGCATTCATTTCCACTTGATGTATCCGAGATACCAGGGCAGCCTGGACTCACTGCCCAGCACTGAGCAGTGGGTATGGAGACAGTTCAACACTGCAGTATTTTTATGAATATAATTTCTTATTAATTATGTGTACATGTGAAAATAAGTTGTGTTCCTTTCAATTCTTTTACTACTATACAGGAGGAACTGCGGGCAAATCTGGATTTGATCCAAACATACAGGCTTCATATTGCACAGGACATTAACCAAGATAACCTTCAGCTGTTCCTCACCTCATACAACAGGTACAGGATACTTCTTTGCCTGCTAGATTCAGAATTGTTCCTATAATTGCTCGGTAGATTTGTTACCATATATTTTATTCTACTGGTTATTTTTCTGTGGGGACCTATGTCCTAAGTCACACCCTTCTTGCTTATCTGGAGCCAAGCTCAGTCTCATACCTGGATGACCCTTTCAGACCTCTTTGAATCTTCCTTCAAGACATACAGCAAATTTGCTACAGATCCCATTTTCTGGCAGTGGCTACTGGGGCTTGAGCTCGTGGCATGACACAGGGAGTGGTTATCTGTTGGATGGCTGCTGGAGCCAGCACGCATGATTCTTCTTTGAATGTTCCAACTGTAAACCTCTGCTGATCAGATGCATTGTTCTGCATTGTCTTCCAGCCGCAGAGACCTGGAAATTGAGAGGCCAGTTATTGGTGTCAATGAAAATACAGCAAAAACACTCAAGTAAGTTACTGTTAATCAGCCTGGTTATTTAGTTACCATGCAGTCGCTTCACTGGAAAAGGTGTTGCCCTTTCTTAGCAAGAACCCCTCTAGGCCTAGTGCTGGGAAGAGTCCCAAGCTTTGGTGCAGTGCTGTCAACCAGGGAGGCAGAGAGGTGTCTGGAAACCCTTTCAGTAAGAACATGTGGAGATTCCCTAGGATGTGGGGTCAGAGGAGTAACATGTCCATCCAACAGTCACTGTGTTCGCTGAACCATTAATTTGATTATTTTACATGAAGAATTAGGGAGGTTTTCATTTGCTGCTGCTGCTGCCTGTCTTCCTCTGCCCCTACTCTGCCCAGAAAATCTACCTGCACAATTCTTGTGGGACTGGCAGTGCAGGCATGGGGAGGGTGTGGCAGTTCCCCCCTTGGCAGTGACTCATCAATCACAGAGCAGATAGTCAGTGCAAGGTCCAGCTGAGAAGGGACAGACGTTGGAGAATTGGTGGTTATCAGTGCAGGGGATGTATGAATTAATTTTCAAGTTACAAGCAAGAAAGCAAAAGGGGCAAATCATGTCCAGTGTGTAGAGCATGCGAAGGCTGCAAATGGCAGTGCTGGGCCAGGATGCCTGGGCTGGGCTAGAGACTGCTGCACAGGCTCTGTCATGTGGACTCCTGCTCCTGTCAGTACCAGGTGATGTTTTAGGCATCCACAGCCAAACCCTCTAGATCTTGGTTAACCTAAAACAGATGGATTTCCCTACTGAGTCCCTGCTCTGCTGTGCAGGCAGCTGTGCACCGCAGAGCATTGCCCACTGAAGTGACTCACAGGAATCTGCAGACTCATTTCCTGTGAAAGTTGTGGTCTCTGTGCTTATAGATTGGTGTATAGGTCCTCAGGCTCCCAGCCCTCGGAGGAGCACTACTGGATCTGAGGTCTGATATCTCTAGTAGAAGTTTTGCCATCTGGTCCATCGGGGTCTCTAACCCAACCCTTTCTCATCTGTAAATGAACAGTATACGTGTAAACTCACAACCACTTGATCAGTGTATGTTTTACACATTGAATGTTAATTCTTCTTCTAGAATTACAGTATATTTAATCAGTGAACGTGAAATCACATATTGCCAATAGAGGCTTTAGTACCATATTTTCCATATATGTTTCTAGCATCTTATATGTTTCTTTTGAAAATGTGAACCAGAATACAGTACTGACCAGTAGTTAGCCGCAGAGGTATTGAACTCTCTCGGATGAGGTTATTCTTAAATTGCTGACCTTCAGGCATTCATTCCAGAGAGCACACTCCCTCTGCTGTCTGGAAGGGTGCTCCTGCCAGCCCTAGGTGCATCGTTTAGCACATGTGCAGCAGCAGTGGTGGTTGGTGTGCACAGAGTAGATGTGCAAGCCATGGAGGAGGTTTTGGTGAAAACAGAATGCCATGATGTATTGACACAAGGATTTTGCTTAGCATTGTTAACATTGCATAAGGCTGTTGGTGCACAGACCTCAACCTTCTCAGAAGTCCCTCGGAAGCAGTGTAGGTAACATATTTCTGTTGATGGCTTTTCCAGGTGCCCTGCCTTGCTAGTGGTTGGTGACAACTCGCCTGCTGTGGAAGCAGTGGTACGTATACAAACACTTTGCTTGCACGACATGAAACCCAGAGAACGTTTAGCAAACCAGTCTTACTTAGCAGTGCTTCACTTTGCCCAGAACTAGCCTCATAAAGTCTGTTCAAAGCTGATTTTGTGCCCACTCCAGCAATTGAGAACTGTCAGCCATTGGTGGGAGAGCCAAGGTTGGAGGGACCTGACAGCCCTGCAGGGCAGCTCTGATCTGAGGATCTGAGTAAGGGTCCCTGTGCCTCATGTGTCTTGCTTAGCAAGCATTGCAGACCCCTATTGGGAATTTCTATCTTTCCCTGAGATCTTCCAGGGTGCTGCCTGGAGTTCAATTTTCAGTTCATGAGTTGCCGTTCTCTTGCTGTTGTACTGAGGCTACTTGAGGTTTAAAAAGAGGCCGTGTGACTCTTGTGGAGAATAACAGAGTTCTGCAAGAACACTGTGTCACAGGGAAACCAACAGCCAGTAGCTTCTCCTTCCTGTTGTTATTTCTGCAGATACCAATAACCACTTCCCTCCCAGCACAACTATAAATGTGGCATGGCCCAGCGCAGGGGGGTTGTGGTGCCCTTCTGCAGGTGATCATAGGGAAACCAAGGGCTTGTGAACAAGAGAAGTGTATTTAAGGAACTTGGAAAATGTAGGAATTGTGTGAAGCAGTAGCGTGGAGCTGAGAGCTGTGCGTGGAGAACTGCTGCAGGGCTTTCTCTGGTCATGGCCTCCTGTCTTTTCACCTGTCTGGAAGGTACAGAAATCGGAGACTTTCTCAAAGTTTTGACTTTGCTGGGATAGTATTCCTGAGGATTCTCGTTGCTTCCCAGTTACAGCTGGAAGAGGGGTAGGGTCTTATGGATCTCAGCTTGCCTGGCTGCTTGCTCAGGTACCCAGCTCATGATAATCTCCTGCTCTAGGGCTACTTTTCCTATAGGTCACCTCCTATTTGCTGTTTACAGCAGGACTACAGAGAAGAGGTGACCATGGCCTCCTTGCCTGGCTGGAGGATTGTGGTCTCCCCCCATGCTGCACAGTACAGAAGTCTGTTTCTCTCCCAGTCTTACTGTCAGAGCCCAGGGGAGTCAGATTTTGGGGATGCTTTCCCATTCATTCACATCTCTGTCCCTCAGAACAGTGATCTTCTGTTGCCTCGAGGTCCAATTGGATTCGAAGACCTGCCTTTCCTCCCTGCATCTTCATTCACTGTTCTTTCCTACCTGCTATGCTTTCTTGGTCAGTCCTTCCTGGCTCTGGAGAAGCTCCCATTGCTGAAGAAAGCCATTGCCTCTGGTGGTACAGCTGCCCCACATTTTTCATCTGACTCTCTGAGTTTTCTATGTTATGTTATGTACCTCTTTCCTCCTTTTATTTTAGGTTGAATGCAATTCACGTCTTGACCCAATCCGAACTACCCTTCTGAAGGTGAGTGCTATTCCAGAATCATTCCAGCCTGCACGATGACATTTTTTTTTGCTGAGGCCAGCTCTGCTTAGGTGTTTCCCTTCCACGCATTTGACATCAGGAGTTTTTTGGACAATTAGTTAGAGCTGTGTTCTTCTCCTGTGTGGAAACAGACTTGGGAGAAAAGTGTTTATCATCAGGGGATCCCTGTTTCCCTGCTACTCTAATGAGAGTTAGCAGAGGTGCCCTGCCTCGGCCATGCGCAGTGCCTTCACCCCTTTTCATAGCTTTCTACCATCCACTCCATCTTCACCTGTGGTTCCTCAGTGTGCAGTGTGTATGAAGTAGTAATGCCCCGGATGTGGGAAGAGTGGCAGGAGGAGCTGGACAGATGCTGGGTTACTCCTGTGCTCCTGGAGTCTGAGCTGAGGTTGTGTGGAAGTGCAGCGTCCAGGATGCTGAGTTTCTTGCCCTCAGAAGACATACCACCAGGTCTTGCTTTGGCTTTCGAGATGGAATGATAAAAAAGGTGCCCAGTGTCACTGTGCAGCCTGGTGGGCTGGGCAGTACTGACCCAGTGCTGCAGTTGATCTCCTGAGGTGGGAGGAAGACTCAGTCTCCTTTTGTTTCCCCTTGCAGATGGCTGACTGCGGGGGACTACCCCAAGTGGTTCAGGTGAGAAACATCTCCCAGCTTTTCCGTGGGATTTGCTTTACTTTGCTCACACTAATGCCTCACTTTCTGTTTCCACAGCCTGGCAAGCTGACTGAAGCCTTCAAGTACTTTGTGCAAGGAATGGGCTACAGTAAGTGACAAACACAATTTTATAGCTTGGAGCAGGTTTATTGTGAAGGGAACTCAGCCTTTCTGGTCCATTCAAGCCCATTGGCATCTGTGTCCCCGCTCATAAGTTAGTGTGGTTGCCAGGACATTCATCCATGCTGGATAATCAACAAGGGGTGCTAATGAGTTAGTTAACTGGCATTGTTCCCTGATGCGCGTTTAATCTGCACCGCCCTTTTTAGTTGGTGTTGATAAAATGTTGTAAATCCATGTTTGTCGTAGTTAAGAGAAGTGAGCTTGCAAGGACAGAATATCTTCAGAAATCTTCTGTGCTGCCTTGTCCAATGGAGAAAGAGTTAGCTGAGCCTTGTACTTGTGATGGGTACGTGAGAGTGGAGACAGAAGACATCGTGTTCTGAGTGTGTCAGGCTGAGACTTCGCTTGCCCTCACTATTCCAGATACTGAGGACTTCAGAAGAAGAGCTTCTTGATGCACTAAATCAACTCTGTTTCCATTGCAGGCCCCTTGGCACAGCTCTGCCTTGCTGCCAGGGGCTGGGACTAGAAGGTCCCTTCTGTAGATGACAGACCTTCAAAAGCTGGAGTTACGAGAGGGTTGGTTCCCGTGGCTGAGCATGGGCACTGTGATACTCCTATTGGCCTCCATGTGACTGGAGTTTCTTTGCCAGCTCGAGTGCCAGAATTCAAAGAAAGCTGTCCTTTTCCCTAGTGCTGTGTGTAGCTGGCATGAGCATTCTGGGATGGTCTTGTTCTCTGAGCCTGTCCAGAAGAGCCTGACCCTTTAGGGGGGCCTAACCCTTTAGAGGAAGATGCACTGTGAGAAGAGTCCGTCAGTCTCACAAGCCTGAGAGCATTTCCATGTTCAAGTCTCCTGTGCTCCTAGTGCTAGTAGAGTCAGCAAGTGCTGTCATCAGAGCAGGGATGTCAGCAGGACTTTGGGAGTCAGATCTCTTGCCAACAGGATGTGTAGCACAGGGGAGGGATGAGTGGTAATTTTCTGCTTCTGGAATTCATAGCTAGTCCCAGAGCTGTTTTACCAGCTTTGGTGGGCAAGAGTGTGCAGGAGTGCTGAGCGTGGGACAGCAGGTTCTCCTCTCAGAGCACAGCAATAGCTCAGCAGCTTGTCTCCTCTAGAAGTGCATGGACCAACTCTCCAACAGCTTTTCTTGTTTCTTCTGTGTACTGGCTGAAGCAGTTGGACCTACCCATGCTGACACTGCAGGTGGAAAGCAAAGCCTTGCTCGTAGCTGGAATGTGATGCTATCAATTCTAGGAAAGACAAGAATTTCTGTTCAGTATTCAGAGCCACAGAATAATACTGCATTTTCCCGACTTCAGGAAAATTTTGTCTCTGTTGTGCAGTTGTGTGTTCAACAAGTGGGGAGGTGAGGTCACTGAACACACTGCAGCTTCCAGTGAATGTAACTGGAGAGATTTGGGCGAGGTAGATTTTTTGAATTGCATCTCCCTGAGATGCTCATTAGCAACTGTTTTCTCAAATAGTGGGAACTTACAGCAGAGTGTGTGAGCTGGGAGTAGAAGGGAAAGCAGCCGGGGATCCCAGGAGCAGTGCAGCTGGTAGCCATGCTCTGCAACTAATTGGCTCTTTCCTGTATTCATCCCTTTCCTTGTCTTGTGGTGTTTCCAGTCCCTTATGTGCAGCTCAGCCACCTAAGCACTGAGTCAGGTACCTTCAACTGTGCATCTGCCTTGGCCCAAGTCTGTGTACTGAGTTGAATGATTCTTCGGGTGCATTGCTCTGTCTCAGCATGTCCTGCTGGCCTGCTCTGGGCTAGGCTGATCCATCGTACAACGTGTTTGCTATGGTTTTTCATCTTTCATTTGTATTTTGTCGATTGT
This sequence comes from Odontophorus gujanensis, assembly GCA_013399175.1. Lineage (NCBI taxonomy): Eukaryota > Metazoa > Chordata > Aves > Galliformes > Odontophoridae > Odontophorus > Odontophorus gujanensis. The sequence continues at coordinate 27,239 of VXAB01009401.1, read as the reverse complement.
TGCATGATTTCAGTTATGTGGTTTTCTAGAGTGACGAGACTGACTTTCAAAAGGTCACTTGTACAACTGCTGCCTTGGTTTGCACACACTCACCATAACTGCACCTGCCAATGATCAGTTACACTTGTGGCATTTGCTCACCTTGGACCTTTTGAAATTGGGCCTTAAACATCTTGCTTTAGACGTGCAGACACTTAATTTTGGCAGTAGAGAGTGAGTTTTCTTCCTGAGGATATAGCTCTTTCTGTGCTTACCCAGCAACATGTTCTTGGTTGACCATGGTATTTGCTCTGAGCCTGTCAATATCGTCATTTTGTAAGCCCCGCTCTTGTTCTGTCTTGCAGNTGTACATGCTGATACCACCTCCTGTCTGTGCTGTATATCAATCCAGATGACAGCCATTGTCTCCCCTGTTCATTTATATATAATTTCTGTGGCTTTGTGAGGTTTTAGAATTGCTTTCTAGTTGTGCTTCTGCTAAAGGACCCTTGTGGTGCAGTTGGAATGGCGTCTGTGGGACACGGGAAAGCAAGACCATGATGATTTGAAGCTCGAGGCACTGGAGGCAGAGCTGTGCCTGGAGCTTGGAGCCCACCGGGAGGTGTTTGTGTTCCCAGGACTCGTGGCATGTCAAGCAGCTGTGGGAAAACCAACAGTCAGAAATACTGTTGTGGTCTCATCTCTATATGTGTGTTAAGAAGGAGCAGAGTGATTTCTTACCCGAGCCTCATGAAAAGGCAAAGCAATTAACAAGTGAATGTCCACTAACCGAGGTGCACTGTTCTTCAGAGTACAAAGGGATTAAACGGCAGCAGCTCTGGCTTCCAGGCTGCCCCTGCTGAGCACCCTGCCCCTCCTGCAGGGGAACAAAGCTGCTGTTCTGCCCTGGCACACGGGGAATCTTTAGTATCAAGTAGGTTGTGAAATGGGCAGCAGAGCCCCATGCCATCTAGAGATCCCCAAATCTCCTGCACTGCCAATTCTGCCTCTCACTGTTGCCATCCCCAGCCAGGGTGTCCGCACTGAGGCTCGAGAAATGCCAGTGAATATCAGTGAGTGCCGTGGGCTGTGTTCCTGTGACTGAGGCCAGCAGTCCAGCCGTGAATGCCTTTGTGCAGGTGCTGTTTATTGTCTTTGTGGAGTTCACAGTTCTGCTGCCTTTTTGCATCTGTTTGGGTCACAGAGAGCAGGAAGGAAATGCCTGCTGTGTGCCAGGGTCTGGCTGTTAATGGGAGAAAAGGGATGAGAGGTCAGGATACTGCAGGTATCAGTAGAAGAGTGAAACATCCGTACTTACCAGATGAGCAGTCCTAACTCACTGGGAGTCAGCTCCCCCGAGGGTCACGCTCATGTTCTGCTCCATTTCAGGTAGGGAACGGGACCAGGAGGCACTGCCTGAGGGGGACTTTGTACCAGTTATTAAATAAAGCTATAACTGAGTTTCATTGTTACCTGCACGCTCTGGTTTCTTTTGGCAGAGCCTGTGTTGCCACCCTCTGTCTCTTGTGGCCTTCCCTGGAAGGACAGCTCTGGCCCTCCTGGGGGTGTCCTTTGGCGGGGGCTGTCTGGGGGTGTCACTGCAGCCTTGTGCCTGAGTACAGAAAGGAACTTCCAGCTCTGACGCTGGGCTTCCAGCAGACGGTTTGCCACCAAGAGTTGCCTCCAATGGCAGCAAGTACCATGAGCTGTCTGCCCTGCTGAGCAGAGCGCTGCCAGGACAAAGCTGAGGGAGCAGTGTAGGCCCTGCTGGCTCTGGAACAGTGCACATATCCTGCCAGGTGTGAATGCAGTGGTGCTGAGCAGCCACTGCTCAACAGACATTTGTCATCTTCTGCTTCTCAGATCCAGTTTCTGCTCTCAAGATGACGGTCAGCTCGCACCCACGGGAACCACCTGGGGCTGGAGGTGGTGAAGTTGGTGGGTGTGCCTGGGGGAGGGGCTCCGGTTCATACCTGGGGAACTCCCACCGAGATGAAGTGTATTCCAGAAATACAAACTGTCTGAAAGGTGAGAAATGGGAAAAACTGACTGATGGGGTTGGCGTGAGAGCTGGCCTGGGAAGGCAGGAGCGTAGGGCAGGGCGAGCCCTTGGATGCCAGGTGAGGTTAATTAATCACCACTAATTGCAACTGCTGAAAGTGTTGGGGAGAGCTGCAGCAGCTTGTTGCTGCCAGCTGGCTGCACCGGGGGCAGTGGCACATGAAAGTGATCCTTCCCCAGGTTCCCCTATGAAAATACAGAGACAGAGTGAGAGGAGCACAAACACAGCATGAATGTGGCAATGAAATGAGATGGGAGGAAACAACTGCTGTGTGCTGGGCAGCGTGCTGCTGGCCTGGGAGGGCAAACAGACGAGGTGGTGGTGATCTGGGAGGGCAATGGGGAAGAAGGGGACGAGGAGGGTTGTGCAGCATGGCTGTGCCCGCAGTGCTGTGCGCTCTGCAGCAGTGCAGGGCCGGCCTGGCTGAGCTCAGCTCTCCCTGCGGCCCCACACAGCCCCGCGTGCAGCACGGCTCCTTGCTGGGAGGAGGTGATGCAGCTGAGCTCTCCGCAGGGAGGATGATGCCTCGGCAGCTCCATCTCGTTAATCCGTGAGAGTATTGCAGCCCCAGGGCGGGAGGTGGGGAAGGATGCCCGTCCCTGGAGGCTTTAAAGGCACAGCAGTGACACTGGTGATGGCTTCAAGGAGGAAACTGGAGTGACCACAGCAGCTTCTTCCCACCAACAGATCTGTTATCTTAACCCCTGATGCAAGTGACCGAGGTGGGTGCTGCTCTCTTCGTGCAGAGCCCTTCCCCTCTGCTGGACCTGAGGCTCCAGAGCGATCCCCGGTCACAGCCAGCGTGTCCCACACCCAGACTGACCCGTGGGTCCCTCTCTGCCTCCTTCTGCCTCTTGGTCACAGGACCCACAGAGGCCACACACTGCTCAGCACCATCTCAGCCCTCAGCTCGGCCCATGTGCTGCTGCCGGGGCTGCACTGGCGCGGCCCAAACCCTAAACCTCCCTGCAGGCGCGAGGCCGAGCGGCGGCTGCTTTCGTATATGGGCTGTTCTTTTTCCGTGCGCACTTCACACCGACACGGTGGTTTGCGACTGATCAGAAACTGCCAGAGAAGCGCGTGTGGCAGCAGGATGTGAGCGCAGCACCCGCAGCACTGCGCGGCCCAACGGCTCCGTGTGCAGGAGCGGTGTCCCCAGCCCGGCCCTCCCGCACACCCCGAGTGAAAAGGAGAACCCCGCTGTTCCCCACGCGCCACAGGAAACGCCGCAGCCCGCAGGTGCCCCGGCAGCGCCCGGCCCCATCTCCTCGCACGCATTTCGGCCGGCAGCCGTCCCACTCGCGAACGCGGCTCGGCGGGGATCCCGGGACGCTCGGTGCCCGCCCGGCCCGGAGGAGCCCGGTGCGATGGAGGCGGCGGTGAGCGGCGGGTAGGTGCGGTGGCCCCGGGTGGCTGACAGCGAGAACTGAGGGCTGAGCCCGTGGGCTCGGGTCACGCATGTCTTTGCGCCTCGCCCGGCCAGGGAGCCCACGTGCGGCGCTGCGGACAGAGGCCGGGCTGCTCCGCGTGGCTCAGAGCCACGGCCATCCCCACTTCCCGGGGGATTCCAGGACGGGGTGGGGTGGCGGCGCCGAGCTCAGCCCCACACGGCGTCGTGGGCTCCCTGTCCCCAGGGCCCCAGTCTGCCGCGGCCACAGCTCCCCAGGGGCCGTCCCGAGGCCGAGGCCGTTTCCTCGAAGGGCTCCCAGGGGAGCTTAGCCCCGGCCCGGGGCACTGCGAGCCCCGCCTGGCTCGGGAACCGCTGCTCCGGGAACGGGATGCTGACGCTGCTGTGGGATGGGAACCCGCAATCCTCAGCCCTAAACCTAATGCGGGCACTGTGTGCATGGCCGCGGGTCCCGGTCCCGCTGCCCTCTGCCACGGGCCCCGTCGTTCCCTTCCAGCCGGTGGGGTCCGCAGGCCGGAGCCGGGGCCGCGCGCTGACCCCGCGGTGCGGCGAGGGATGGGGAGCCTGCCCAGCCGGGAGAAGCCGCTCAGCGCAGCGCCGTCGGCCGCCGTCCCCTCGCTGGCCCCGCTGCCCACCTACGCGGGTGAGTGCTCGGGCCCCAGCAGCGCCCCCTCGCCCACGTGGCCGGCCCAGACCCCGAGCCCCGCGCTGTTCCCCGCAGCCCCGGGCGGATTCCTGGCGCTGGCCCTGTGTGATTTCCCCTCCGGTGCGGGGGCAGCCGCCGTGCTGAGGATGGGAGAGCAGCTCCACATCCTCTCCGAGTAAGTCAAACGCCAAGCGGGTACTGCTGGTGCCCCTCTCTGGGGCCATGGGGGTTCCCTGACCCCCCACAGCCGCAGGACATCGCGTTCCCCTTCCCCACAGGAATGGGGAGTGGTGGCTGGTGGCATCCCAGGCATCCGGCAAGGAGTGCCTCGTCCCCAGCAGCTGCGTGGCCAAAGTGCGGCACAGGTGGGTGCTGGCTCAGGGTGACGTGGGGGGCAGAGCCAGGGGCAGTGGGGCTCATCCAGGACACCCCAAACTCGTGGATTGTCCCAAGGACAAACCGCAGCTGCTGCACCAGCGCCTGCACTGCTGGCTTTGGTGCTGTGCTCAGGGATGTGGCAATGGTGTCCCAGCCCCACTGTCCCACACCCGGGGCCTGGCACCACATGGCCCACGGGCGTTTCTGCAGGGCCACCTGCCTGTCCCTGTCTCTGTCCCCATCCCTGGGACAGGAGGTGCCGCAACCCTGCCACCACCCGCTGCTGTGCAGGTGGCTGTACGAGGGCGTCAGCCGGGAGAAGGCGGAGGAGCTGCTGCTGCAGCCAGGAAACCACAGCGGAGCCTTCCTGATCCGTGAGAGCCAGACACGGAGAGGTGAGCACAGCCCACAGCACTGGGGGTTGGGACAGACAGACACAGGGTGTGTGGGGCTGAGTGCAGGCAGGCAGGACCCATGGGACAGTGTGGGACGGGACAGGGCAGTGGCATTCAGTAGCACCATTGCATGCAGGATGGAGCCGAGCCCATGAGAATCCCCCAGAATCCGTGCATGGTGCTGCCAGGGCCCCCTCCTCTGTGCAAGGACTTTCCTGGCCCCTCCACATTACGTGGACCAGGCCCAGAGTGGGGCTGCTCCACCAACACACCTGGCAGCACTGGACTGCCCCACGCAGCCGCTTCCTGCTGCTGCTGCTCTGCTTCAGGCTGAGCCTCTTCCTCCATCAAAGGGCCCCAACAAACCAACAAAACAACTTCCTGCAGCTGCTGGTTAAGCAGAGAGGCTCAGCCTCAGAGGTGAAATGGCACAGAGCCACGCAGCAACCACAAGGGGCCCCCACCAGGCACCCACCAAGCTGGGTCTTTCTCCTGGCAGCTCGGCCATGGGAAAACTGGTCCGTGCCCATCCTGGCAGCTCCGTGTCTCCAAAGTGGGCTGCTGGCAGCTGTGTGGGTGCTCCTGCTGATAAAAGTGAGGCTGCTGGGGCCAGAGACTGAGCGGGACTGCCCACAGCCCACCCCATATCCCGCAGGTGGCTTCTCACTGTCGGTGCGGCGCACTGAGCTCGCCTCGTGGGACGCGGTCACTCACTATCGCATTCATCGCCTGGAGAATGGCTGGCTCTACATCTCACCCCGCCTCACCTTCCCCAGCCTGCACGACCTCGTGGACCACTACAGCGGTAAGGAGCACCGTGGGTCAGCCCGGGGCCAGCGACGGCCATGGGTGCGCGCAGGTCGGGTGCAGCACTGCGCTGACACTGCCGACCCCCATGCAGAGTGTGGGGAGGGTCTGTGCTGCACACTCAGGGAGCCCTGTGCCATGGAGGTGGCAAAGGCAGTGCCAGCCCCGGTCCGGCCCGCTGCGGTGAAGAAGCCTACGCTCAACTGGGACAAGATTGACAGGTAGGGGTGGCTGTGGGGGCCAACATCCCCCTCGGGCCAGGCACTGCTCGCTGACAGCCCCATCTGCCCTGCAGCTCTGTCCTGCTCTCGGAGGCCGTGCCACCTCTGGGCGAGGAGGAGGAGGATTCTCCCATCAGCCTGGGCCTGCGGGAAGCCATCAGCTCCTACCTGCTGCTGTCAGACGGCTCGACCCCAGAGATGGGCCCTGCAGGAAAGGGAGAGAAGAGCAGCTGAGGGCACAGCCCCCCCAGCCACAGCCCCCAGGACAGGCAGCCAGACCTGCTCACAGCTCCAGTGCCTGCAGCCCTTCCAGGACATGCACACACTGCACCTCGGGATGCAGCAGGGGTCCCCTCCCAGCCCTGGTGCTCCCCATCGCGGGCTGCTGGGTCCCAAGCAGTGCCCAGAAGGCAGCGGCCACGTCCATGCAGTGACAGCACACACCTGGCTGGAGCTGCGCTGCCTGGCACCGCTACGGCTGCTGCAGGAGCTGGAGCAGAGCCCGGGGCTGCAGGCTGACCCCACGCAGCCCCCTCAGCCCGACAGGAGCAGCCCCGCCCCACAGCAGCGGCAGGAAACAACCCATACTTCCCCCCACAGAGATGGGTTTCAAGCTATAGCTCATTNCCTTCTGCTGAGGTGAGAGATTTTACCCCCCACACTTTAAATACCCGAATAGAATTTTTTTAGGGGGAGGGGCTGTGACTGCACACTGCTCAAAGGCAAAGCCCGGGGGGCCCTGATGGGACAGGAGCAGTTTCAACCGTAGACATAAATGCAGTAATTTTATTGACTCATTAATTGAAACAAAGCCGCCACTAAGACTTAACCAACAGAAGCCCATTTATTTATTCCAAACATTGAGATACAGAAGTTTTCAAGTTTTGCAAATATTGCTCCAAAGCAAAATCTATTTACAGCGCCCTCAGTTCCAATAGTGCATAAACAAAGACAGTACGTACCCGCAGTGCAATGCTCACCCCTCCACGGCCCCGCACTGCATGCTCAGCAGTGTCTGCAAGAACACGAGGAGCTGCGGGGCCAGGCTGTGATCCGGGCTATGGATAACAGTGCGGAAACCCACAGCAATGGGGCTGACACAGACCCGAAGCACAGCAAAAACTCTCCTGAACATGGCAAGCACTAGTCTAGTTTAAATAAATACTTTCGGTCTTTACCTGCAAGGGCTCCTTCCCCAGCTGGGCCGTAGGAAAGCCGGCCTGCAGGGCCTTGGCCCCCTCCCCCCCAACAGTCCTCTGCCATCTCCTAAGTACCACCCTNCTCCCCATCGCGGGCTGCTGGGTCCCAAGCAGTGCCCAGAAGGCAGCGGCCACGTCCATGCAGTGACAGCACACACCTGGCTGGAGCTGCGCTGCCTGGCACCGCTACGGCTGCTGCAGGAGCTGGAGCAGAGCCCGGGGCTGCAGGCTGACCCCACGCAGCCCCCTCAGCCCGACAGGAGCAGCCCCGCCCCACAGCAGCGGCAGGAAACAACCCATACTTCCCCCCACAGAGATGGGTTTCAAGCTATAGCTCATTCATTAAACGGGATCTTTGTGGGACGCACAGCAGCCATCTGTGATGTCTTAATTATGGGCCGCAGTTAACTGCATGCACAGCCCCGCGGCTCAGGCAGCATTGGCCATAACCGCAGTACCGCGGGAGGNGAGGAGCTGCGGGGCCAGGCTGTGATCCGGGCTATGGATAACAGTGCGGAAACCCACAGCAATGGGGCTGACACAGACCCGAAGCACAGCAAAAACTCTCCTGAACATGGCAAGCACTAGTCTAGTTTAAATAAATACTTTCGGTCTTTACCTGCAAGGGCTCCTTCCCCAGCTGGGCCGTAGGAAAGCCGGCCTGCAGGGCCTTGGCCCCCTCCCCCCCAACAGTCCTCTGCCATCTCCTAAGTACCACCCTGAGCACAATTAACTGAAAATGAACCCACAAAAAGCAGCCACTGTGAAAGATCAACCCAAGGTCAGCTCAGGAACTGCTCCTGCAGTGCAGCGATGCTCACCCCCACTGACCCCACAGGACCACCTGCCCTGGGGTTCACTGCCAGGTCCACTTCCCAGCCCTCTCCCCCTCACAGCCCTACACCTGGCAGTGCACATGAGCTGGGGGCAGCAGCAGCCAGACACAGCCCAATGCTGTGTTCATCTTCAGGTGAAGTGGGACCCCAGTGCACATGAGCTCTGTTCTGACTGCGTCATGGAAACGCTCATTTTTCTGCTGTACGTACATTGTGTTCATTACATACCAACTCATAGTATGGAATGGGGAGACATGACTGCATGAAGCCACAGTGACTATACCTAGAGAAGCCCTACTCTTCATCTTCTGCAGGAACTGATTAAAACATTCCCTGTCTAGGTTAGGTTAAGTTTAAAAATACCCACTGTTATCGTAGAGTTTATACAGTGAATCATTTCAGCTGGCAGCAAACAAGCTCAGCAGGCTCAGTGCACGGCTCTGGCCTTCTGACCACTGCCTGCTGCCATCCCACCCAAGCAACACCTTCACACAACAGGAGCTCCTTCAGGACGCCCTCCCAATGGAGTAACAGCTTCAGCATCTCCCGTGGTGAGCCCAGCTGCACTGGGGCTGGGGGGAAGCAAAGCTGTGGTGCTGCTGAGTGATGCTCTGCAGTTGAATGGCTCTTGGTGCCCCCAGAGCAGCACACGGCCGCTCCAAGGGCTGCACAGCACCACCAGGATCCAGGCACACCTCCCACAAAGCAACACGGAGCAGGAAATCAAAATGTAATGTATGAAAGGGAACTCGTGAACGTACACTGTTAGGATAATAACCCACTCACTGCCAGTCAGGACAGTACCTCATGCATAGATTGAGGCTTTATTTACACAAACATAAAATAAACTGATTCCCAAAACCACACATTCATAGTTAAGTCTTTACAATGAACATGTTCCAACCATCAAAAAAAAATGTCTACGTGTCCAAACAGAACCGGAATGGTAACTATTAACAAATGGGAGAAGACCACAGGACGCCCGTGGCACCACCTGTCCCAGCACAGCACTGCTGCTGGCACAGCCCCACAGCACCACGAGGGGCTGCCCCAGTGCCCTAAGAGTGACAGGGTCTGTATTTAAATCAGTCGTTTATCCTGACAGTGAGTGCAATGTGCTGTGACCTCGTGCTGCACTGCTCGGGGTTGGGCTGCCATTACTCAGCGCTCCACGTAACAGCCCACAGCTATGAGCTGGACATTCACACTCACTAGGTCTGAAAAATGGTATAGCATTTCCTAACGATTAAATACTGTATGCTATTATGCATAAACCAGAAGGAATAAAACATGACAAGTCACTGAAACTATGCAAAGTTATTTACAACCTCCGTGGACTGAACATTTTTGGCTCTTAGAACTCTGTTCTTCAGTGGCACAATCTCAGTCAGTTCTGTTATGAGCAGTCTACTGCTCTGCTCAGTGACTCGAGAGCAGTGAAAATTTGAGTATAATTTAATCGCTAAGACCCAACCTTCAAAGACAACAGCATTAGCCTCTTCCATAGAGTTACAATTGCCCCTTAAACTCAGAATTATGAGATAAAATAAGCTTCTGGCTGTTCTTGGAACAGCGCCTCTCCACAAATCCCTGAAGTCAGTCTCCATCACATGCAATTAGCATGCCAATTCCATTTAAATACACAGAGCTGTCAGACGGCACTCTGCACTCTCCAGCGCCCTCCCTCACGTGGAGCAGCACAGCGCGATCTGCTGCACCTTGCCGAGGTCCGTGATGAGCTGCTTTATGCAGTGCTTGAGCTGCGGGAGGCGAGCGAGCGGCTCCGGAGGCTCCAGCTCCCCCGTGTAATCCAGCCAGCTCTCCAAAACTGCAAAGGGAAACAAAGTGGGTGCTCTTTCAGTTCTCATGTAGAGCACTCGGAGCCACAAAACAAGTTCCTCACATCATTTATGAATCTTGAGAAATCAGCAGGCAAAGACCGAGCACCCCCTGAGACATCAGAAAGCACAGGAAGAGCTTCTGACACAACAAGGAGCCTCAGGGCGGTCTCACTGCTCTCTGTAACCACCCGGGGGAGGCTGTGCTGGGGGGTCAGCCTCTTCCCTTGTGTAACTGTAATAGGATGAGAGGGAATGGCTTCAACTTGCACCAAGGGAGGTTCAGGCTAGATGTCAGGAAATAGCACTGCTCTGAAAGAGTGGTCAGGCACTGGAATGGGCTGCCCAGGGAGGAGATGGAGTCACTGACCCTGGAGGTGCTCAGGGAACACTTGGACGTTGTGTTGAGGGACATAGTTTAGAGAGAGCTATTGGTGATGGGTGGACAATTGGGCTGGGTGATATCAATGGTCTTTTCCAACCTCAGTAACTCTATGATGCCATGAAATGACAACAATTCACACTTAAGGGAAGCTTTAAAGGTCAAAAACCAGACATTCCCAGGAGAAAGCAGCACAGGAAAACTCAGGACTAGATATAACACCACGTGGTGCTGGGAATATCATATCATTGGAATACCATTGGAACAAAGTCTTAGAAGAACAGGCTGATAATATAAAGAATTAGCAATCTCTGAGGCAACCAGCTCCAGTGCAGGTGGATGCAGCAGGTGCATGCTGCAGCAAAGCAGGGGACATGGTGTGCAAAGGGGGTCCTGAAATTAAGGAGCACCTGGGGCAGGAGGGGTCGGAAGCCACAACAATTAGAAAGCAATGACCTAACTGCTGTCACAGACACGTGGTGGGACAAATTGCACAACTGGAGCATGAAGATGGAGGGCTACAAGCTTTACAGAAGAGAAAGGCTGGGTAGGAGGGGTGAGGCCCTCTAGGCTAACAGAGAGACTGCAAAGAGCTGCTTCTGAGAAAGCCATGCTCAGGTCAAGAGTTTGTGGGGTAGAAACCTTTGTTTGCGTCAAACTAAGGACACCTGGTCAGGTGTACTATGGGCACCTGATCAGACGGAGCCTGGGGATGAGGTCTTCTTGCTCCAGCTACAATAGGCATCACACTTTTGCAGTCTCTCATTCCAACGAGATTTCAATCACCTGGTGTCTCTGCTGGGAAAGCAGCACAGTGGGCTGCAAGCAACCCAGGAGACTTGTGGGGTGTGCTGAGGTTAGCCTCCTGGTTCAGGTATTGGACAGACCAACCAGTGCTGAAGCACTAATTTGGAGCTCACCAATGTAGAATAAATCATTAGAGAGATTCAGATTACAGTTTGTCTGGGCTAAGTGACCATGGTGTGGTGGAGTTCAAGTTCTCAAGGAATATGGGCCTGGCAAGAAGTAACGACAGGGTCTTGAACTTCAGGTCCAGCTTCCAGCTGTTTGAAGAATTACCAGATGAAATCCCCTGGGAAGCTGTCCTCAGGGACAGGGGAACACTGCAGAGCTGACATCTCTTATGGACACCTGCCTGAGAGCACAAGAGCTCTCCAATGCCCTGCGTAAAGCAACAGACAGAGGAGGCAGGAAACCAGCACAGCTGAGCAGGGACATGCTGCTCCAAGTGAGGGGTAAGAAGGAATTGCTCAGAAAGAGGAAGCAGGGATGTGTGCTAGGCAGAGAAGGGTTGTTGTCCAGATGTGTAGGGATAGGATAGGCAAAGCCAAGGCACAGATGGAACTGCACTTGGCAAAGGATGTGAAAAATAAGGAGGTACACTGGTCAGAAGAAAGGCCAAGGAGAGCATCTCTACCCCACCCTTACCCACCCATTAAAAGAGAAGGAAGCACTGGCTACAACAGACCAGGAGAATGATGAGGTACCCAGTGAGTTCTTTGCCTCAGCCTTCCCTGGCAGTCAGGCCTTCACATCTCTTGCGTCCCCAAAACTCTTGGATGGGGCTGAAGGAACAAAATCCTTCCCATGATGTAAAAAGAGCAAGTCTGAGACTGCCTGAACAAACTCAACACCGACAAGCCTACAGGGCTGGACAGCATGCATGCCTCAATTCCCAAGGCCTGGAGGTGCCCAGGCCTGGCTGCATGAGACCCTGGGTAGCCTGACCTAGTGGGAGGCAGCAGGGGAGGCCTGAGGGGCTGCACGGGCCCTTCCAAACCACTCTATGATTCCATGAACTGGATAAAGGAAAACAAGGATGAAATCTCAACATGTAAATAGCAGACATCATTCCTGGTCTAAGCTTCTCAGTGGGAAACGAGAACCAGACAGACAGAGAACTCATGCCACCAAGTACTACAGCCACAAGAGAGGCAGTCACACTGAACTACATCATGCTCAGAAGATGGGGCAGCACCACAGAAGGAAACACGTGTCTGCTCATTTCCTTGTCCAGGTGGAAGACAGAGGATGAGGACAAAGACAAGAGAACACGCAGCAGGTGCTGCCACTAACAAATTCACAGGCTGGTTTCATGCAAGGGCAAAGTCTGCCACAGAACTGGTGGGCGTTGCTCAACATCCAACACATCCAGTCCTCAAGTAAGGAAACTCCTGGTCAGAGCAGCAGCACTGAGCAGCCCTGCAGCAGACACAAGCAGCTCAATCCTTCCGACCTCAAGCAGCTTCATTTATGAAAATGTAATACAGCCTTGAGATACTTGTTTACACCAAAGACTTCTCCATTTCAGTAGGGAACTGAGAGGCTGAACAGCTACAAGAGAAGGACAGTCAGACAACAGGTAAGCAAAAGAACTGTTCTGGTTTATTTAAGTTAATACACAAAGGGCACAGCTCTCCGTAATGAGGCAAACCTCTAGTGATGCTTAAGTAAAGAATTTTGAAGAGATGCAGAAAAAGATAACAGCCTTGTGCAGTGAAGAGGTTAAAACAGACAGCAAGCCCTAAAGAACAGCAAAGCTCAGGGACACAGACACACTATGGAAAATGACAACAAACAACAAGAAGATATGCAAGGCATTCCACTACACCATGAGATGTAAGTATTCAGAGACAATGCAATCAGGATATATATATATATTTTTTTAAAATCTGAATTGAATTCTTCACAGTATTAATTTGATCTTCAATTTTGTTTTAAAACCCTCCAGGCACGAGGAGCATGCCTGCTTTCTGTTATTAAAATCGATACATCTTACAGCTTAGTGCTGATCACCCTGTAGGTCTGCAGTAGAACTAAAGCCTGCATGTTTTAAACAGCAGCATTAATTGAGAAGGACAAAACACGGCCATTTTTTGAAACAGAAAAGTGCTACCTACCATCCAGCTCCTTCTCAATGAAATCCATTCTGTGTATGACTTCATCTTGCAGAGATTCCACATGAGCTAAAAGATTAAGCTGCCACTGCAGCTGTGAGTTCACAACTCCTTCTTTGTCCTTTTCCAGCAATTTCATTTCGTCAGCTTCCTCTGGAGAAGCTTTCTTAGATGCAGGTTCTCTTACCTAGCAGAAATACAAACATCAAGATTTGTAACAGTGACGTAGAATTAGTGAGGCAGACTGTCTGGGTCCCCACAGTGACCAAATTTGCTAATGGCTTAGCAAATTTTAAGCTAGCAGGCAACAGTGACAGGGAAGAGAGTACAGAAATGCAGTTCAGGCAAAAGCATCTAAATACAGATCAACAACAAACCTCTAAAATAAAAAATCTAATAGAAGAGAGGATTAGAGGTGATTAAAAAGCTTCAAAAGCAACATTATTTCCATAGTTATTTTGCCAAGACTTAGTCTCTGCAGCTTCCCCAGCATTTTATTTTAGGAAGATACCATTGAGCTGTAAATTACACCTGTAGCTATAGCTCCCTACAAGCTTCCAGCTGGAAGATGCCACACTAAATCTGCATCCAAGGAAACACTACAAGTTTTCCTTTAGACACAACAGTAACCAAACAAAGAGCAAGCTGTGCTATAGTCAGAAGGGGCTCTTCCTGAAGGAATCTAATCTCAATTCTACTCTAAATTTCATAAAGCATCTATAGAAAGCTCATAAAACAACTGTGCTGTGTCAGCAGATCACACTTCTCGTGCTTTCCTCCACCATTCCTCTGAAATGTGATAAGATTTAGAGAAAGACTCCTAAGAGATCAAAACACTGAAACACATGCCTTTCTGGGCAATGAAAAGTCATCTCAATGGATTTAACAGAGAAGTCAGAGAACACGATTTGCATGTAATGAAAGCTAAGCAGCATTCTCATCCAAAACAAAAAGGAAGGTCAGTATTTCCCTGAGGTCTTCCAACATTTGTCAGACTGTATTTCATGACCAGTGTACTTGAGAGTATCATTTGTGCTTGCCCTGCTCTCTCCCTAGTGTTTATCTGTACTGTCTTAAGCAGACAAGGAAAGAGCAAAGTGTTGGTAGGCCACATTCCATAGACTTGTACAGGTGATCTAAAACCCAAAATTTGACTTTCAGGATGAAATGGTGGAGATGATTATGTCTGTTATTTAAACGTGCACCAGCAACCTAAAATTAACATTATGACATGAAAAAAATAATAGATTAAATAGATTAAATACCATCAGAAGGGCTAACAAGTTCTGCACTTTGCCAGACGCACACATACCCTCTGCAAAGAGTGTTATTTTAATATAAATACCTTGGTGTAATTGTGTTTGGATTCATTTTCCATTTTACATATTTCTCGGTCCAGATTCCAACCCAGCCTCTCTGACAGGACGTCATCCCCACTTTCCCTTATTCTGTTGACGCTGTCATCCATGGCTGAACCTCTTGTTTCCACCACCAACCTCTGCTCTATAGCAGGGTAGTAGGCCCGAGGTTTCTGATAACAGTGTTCACTTGTGATGTAAGATTCCTCCACAGAAGGAATGGCTGAGGGTTTCTCAGCTGTCCCATTCCATGTTCGATAACTCGCCGTCTCCTCTTTGCAACAGTTTTCTTCGATGTGAATGATGTGTTTCGTATGGATTTTTTCATCCACTGTAATGTGTTTCCATGGATGACACCAGAGCTTTAGGTCAGGATGTTCTTTATTTCTGTTCAAACATAAAAGAAGTCAAACATCCACCAAATTTGAACTTGCAATGACCAAGTATGCTGCATTACCACGTAAAGAAATCAAGGAAGAACATCTGCGATACTACAAGCAGTTTCCCCCAGATAAGCTTAAGAATTCAATCCACAGATTTTGAATAACCATCTAATAAAAACAGTGGCAGACTTGAGGTAGTGTAGAAGTACTTCATTATTTCCTTTACACCCAACTCCCCTTTAAAGCCCTTGGGATTCCTGCCTGGTATGCCAACATGCCATGGTACCCCCCAGCCACCCTTTATAAAAATTCTCATTTTCCTTGTTTTCAACTTGACTAATATGGAATATCTCTTGAATGATATTTATTTCAGCAGTAGGGACAATCATACCTATCAAATTATTACATATGTATAACAAACAAAATTTCTTTGCTACTATCACTCCCTTGGTGAGGTATCCTGAACGCACTTCTAGAAAAAGAAAAGCCAAGTGCTCACTCACCAGAACTCTCCTGCTCCACCTTCAGACATGCTACCCCCGAAGTTCTTTGCTGAGCAAAGCAGCAAGGGATCCTTTGCACGAGACAGACCACTGGATGACAACAAGGCAGCTACACAAGTACAGGTATTCCCATGCTGAATGTCTGAGCACCCTTCTGACTCCTGCCTTATAATGGCTGGCACCAAACCTGCCACATCACCTCTGATACTGCAATCTACTTGAAACACTGAGCAGCACCTTCCTCGCGACTCTGAGATCATCTCTCTCCCACACCATAGATCTGTATCAGCAATACAATCATTCTTCTAATTCAGAAATTTTTGTTTTAAATCCACTTTGATTTATGGAATGATCAAAAAAACCGAGGCTGCAGTCTTCAACAAGGAACACACCACCTTTGTGATGGAGCCAGGCCATCACAGCAACTCCAGGGTGGGAGGGGAAAAATGAACAAAGCCTGTAACAGCCATCACATACCTGTCCAGTGCTCTGGATCACAGCACAAGGTAAATCTCAATTTACAACTAAAAATCACAGTCAAGTGTTGCTATTTAAGAAGAAAAGGCTTAAGGAGTGGTCTTAGGATATTTACGTTCCAGTCACCTCCAAGAAAAACTTTTTCAGATCTGACTTAAGGAGACCACAGTGCCAAAGCAAGACCTTGCATTACAATTGGTACCTTCTTTCTTTAAGCATTCCAAACACTGCCAGTGGCATTACTGCAACACCACAGATTAAATTTAAGGGAAAAAAAGACTAAAAAGAACTCAAAGCTTTGCTTTCCAAATAGCTGCTGTTGTGCAAATTCTCAGTGAATAAATTATAAATGTTAATCAATCTGAAACTGCTGGATGTGGGTTAGAAAAAAATTCTGTCATTAGAACCAAGGGTGACCTTAAACAGAAAATTATGGATTCCTACAAGGATAATGGAAAGTGTTGGTGTTGTTTTTTGTTTTGTTTCTAGCATACCATATTTGCACAAAATTGAGCTACCACAGGTTGCAGAAGGTCCGACTGCCCTTCCCCTACAGAGCTATAAATTATCCTGAAAGAAGAGACATGATTTCTACTCAAAAAGCTAAGATTTAAAGTTACTGGATAGAGAAGATAAGTGTTAAAGGAACATGGCCATGGTTATACACTGTGCTCTAACCACTACTGCTTCACTTAGGTGCTTTAGGAGAAGCTGCTGCTAGTTTTTTCTTTCCCAACTCTTCTCCACACAGTTTACACTCCCCATCGCACTTATTCAAGGTAACATTAGCAATTCAAACTATGGTGACATATCTGCAGAGAAAAACAAAAGTAAGCCTGAATTTGTTATTCTTCTTGAAATCTAATTCACGTTGAAAACGTCAGCTGATACTTAAATACTGCTTACTTCAATATGCTCATCTTCAGCTGCAGTCCATGCAGTACTTCTATCACTCTTTGCACATCGCCAAGCAGCTGGTGAGTGGCCACTATCTTCTTGGCATTCTGGTGGGAATAATTTTCTTCCAGGAATGCTAAGCCATGCATGTGGCCATTACTCAACCACTCCTTCTCATACCAGTACTTTAAGCTGGACCTCTGACCTAAAGCAACAGTAATGAGCGTGTTAAAATACAGCACTAGCTATGGCACGTTAACATCACTGGTAGTTAACTATGATCATCTGTCTCGCAACAGCTTACTAGCTGTTACCAGCAGTACTAATAACAAATAACAGAGAAACTTCAGAGACATGAAGTTGTAAGTGGGAAGAGAACTGGTAGCTTGATCAAGAAAATCTTGGCCTAGATGTAAAAGCCAGGGGCATTCAGACCCCAATTCCCACAGGACATCCACAACAAGCACGTGTAGCTGATGCACAGAAAAATGTATGATTGTAGCAGGGTATCCTTGATTGTAACTAAAGCTAGCCTGGGTACAGCTCTGCAGACAGAAATGCCACGAGACACTACTGGTCTTTCTCTACTAGTTTCATGCACATATTAATACAGTCACTCAAATATAAATTTTAATGGAATCAATTATGTGTTGATGAAGAATTTGCCAATATTCAACTATTAATAATGTTAATTCCAGCTTAAGAGATCAGAATATTAGCAACAGCTAAAATGAAATTGTTAAATGGCAAATGCATCAGTAAAAGAAATTGAAGACAAGCAAAAAAGGTATTAGTAGAAGAACAAAACTTGATAAGCTTGCTAAATTACTAGGAAATTAAAAAAATGAATAGTAAATAAAAAAATGGAGACAAAGAAAACCAACAGAAGCCCCACTTCTGCACTGTGCTGCTGCAGCAGATGTTCTCAGATGACTGCTCAGTGCCCTGAGAACACCTTACGCATTGCCCCATGTACAGCCCAGTCAGAGATGTTACTGGAACACAGGCTCAGAACCAGATGCATAGAAATCTCCAGTACAGACAGGTACATATTCATTAGAAAACGGCAGCACTCCAGGGTTGGTTGAAAAAATAGTTAGCAGGCAGCAAGATGAAACCACAGGATCACACTACCTACCCACTGGGAAGCATCACTGGCCATACTGATACCCCAGGCACAGTGAAACAAAACTCTGGGCATCCTACTGAGAAATTACTTGTAACTGCTTATATCTCTTTTGGAAAGTAATTAAAAAGAGCAACTAAATGGTTTCCATATCATGCCCAATATCCGTCATACCCGTGGACATAAAGAAAATCTAAATTCACCACCTGCCTTAAAGACAAATCCAAAGAGCATAGTTTTGAGCACACAGCCACTGAGCAGCATAGGACAGCATTTGATGTTTTGAGGCAACACCTCCAAAAAGCCTCATTTTCCAGCAGAAGTCCCACATTTATTTTTGTGTTAGGGAGGCTCCCACCTGCAAATCCAGTTCAGGCAGCAAGAATAAACCCCTTTCATGTTCATGATTATCTGAACAGCAAGGAGGCCAACCACTCTGACTTGGTGGATGAAAAGCCATATACACAAGCCAGCAGCGCATGTACACAGCCCTGAAAGCCAACTGCAACATGGGCTGCATCAACAGAGGGGGCAGCAGGCAGGAAGGGATTGTCCCTCTCTGCTCCGCCTTTGTGACATCCCATCTGCAGTACTGTGTCCAGCTGTGGGGCCGCTGGCACAAAGACACAGAGCTGGTGGAGGGGGGTCCAGAGAAGGCCACAAAGATGCTCAGAAGGCTGGAGCACCTCTGCTGTGGAGACAAGCTGAGGGAGCTGGGTGTGTTGTGCCTGGAGAAGAGAGGGCTCTGGCCTCCTCCCTTTAGGGGAACTTGGACTCCCTCCTGTTTACACAGTTGACAGTGACAGGACAAAGGGGTGGCTTTAAACTAAAAGAGGGGAGATGTAAGTTAAAAGTGAGGAGGAAATTCATTACTCAGAGGGTGATGAGGCCCTGGCACTATTGTCCAGAACAGCGTGGGTGCCCCATCCCTGGTGGCATTCAAGTCCAGGCTTGATGGCGTCCTGGGCAGCCAGCCCACAGCAAAGGGGCTGAAGCTCAATGGCCTTTAAGGTCCCTTCCAATCCAAGCCATTCTATGATTCTGTCCAACCACAGCCTATTCATGGCACTGTTCACTTGAGGGAGTACTTGTAGACAAAAAGCTCTCTCTCTTCCTGTGCGAATGCACTAAAGAGATGAAGAGATCTCTAACAATTTATGTTTCCTACTCCTTAAAAGCATTTGGCATATAAAAAGTAACATTTTGATTATGTTTGAGCAAGAGTAAACATTATCTGAACACAAATCACTTAAAAATCCTACCTGGCTCAAAAGAAGTCTAAAATGACAGTTATGTCTTTAGACATAATTACACTAAGTGTGCTTTTACTTCTGACAATATGGAGAATAAACAGGAGAACTTTCTAAATAATGCATCTGCACAATAATATGTTTTTTCAAATTGGGCATAGCTATTTGCAGATTCATAAAGTCTGTTTCAGCTCATTTCAAGGGAAGGAAAGGTTCATTGAAATTGAGGATCTACTTCATAGCTTACAGTCAAAACGTTGGACAAAATCATAACCTGTCTTGGAAATCAAGTCCAAACAAAAAATAAAAGTTTCAGGATCTTCAAAGTGAAAAAAATAGAAGTGATTAAACTAGCTAAGCAAATGAAATGTTAGTTGTAATTGGTTTTCAGTAGAAAGCATTCTGATAAAGTTCAAGTGTGGTGGCACAACTTCAGCTTGCAAATGCAGCTCAGCTGGGTCAAAAACTAAATCCAAATTAAAGCATCTTGAAAATAAGTGGTTAAAGTACTGGGTGCAAAATACTGTATTAATAATTATAATAAATACAACCTTAAAGATTATAAATTATTTGACTAAGATAACTGTATGTAAGCACCGTATCTTTTCTTTGCTATGACTATGAACAATGTTAGTGCACAAACTATGCTTAGCTACAAGTCACTAATTTAAGCGCCCAAGGAGTGTGTAGTTGTCAAGAAAAGCAGCGATCACAATCCAAATGAGCATATAAACTGTGTGTCCAACCCACTACTTACCCAGCTTTGTTGCCTTCTTTTTGATATTTTAATAAACTACAAGTAGTACATTTTTTTTTTATTTATACACATTAACTACAGTATATATTTTGTATACAGGTCAAGACTATTCCTCTTCACTCAGTGTGGCCCAGCCAAACCAAAAGGTTGGAAGCCCCTGACATAAGCCAGGAGTGTCTCGTGATGAGGCAGGCTGATATCCCAGGCATCTCATCACATAAGAGCATGGACACAAGGCTGAACCTCATCCATTTCCACATTCAGCAAGACTTCATAACTCACAGAAGGAAGCCAGAAACAACCCATGTCAGAAGTGCAGTTTTTATCTGCTGCATAAGATGAGGTGAGACATTTTAAATTATCCAGCCTCATGTTTATGAGTAGAAATGCACTGCTTAATCAACTCTGTACTACCCATGATAACTTCTGTTTCTGCTCATAGATATGCCTCTTACAAACAAGTCAAGGACATCACAACTGTTGAGAACCAGAGCACCTCTTGCTGGTTTGTTTTAATCAGCACGTAAGCCTGGCCTCACTGGAAGAAAGCTGCAGCCACATCCCTTAAGATGTGCCTACACTTTAAATCAGGAGGAGTCTTTACTGAATTCTCCCAAGTATTTTTAAATTCATTTTCTGTAGTCAGGCAGTAGAATCAACTTAAATTCTTACTACTGACAAATGCGACACACATGGCCACAGTTGATTTCCATTCCTGTCCAGCTCTAATTCCACAACATTGACTCACGTGTATTCACATGAGTTCAGTTACAGATTCAGAAAGTTGACGCCTAAGAGAAACAGCTAGTGAAGCAAAAAAAAAAAGTTTAACCTTTGCAACAGAAGTATATAAACTAATAATTACTACATACAAAAGAAAGTTGCGTAACTTAAAAAATTCTGTACCTGGAGGATCTTGGCAAATATAGCAGGTATATTTCTCAGGTACATTATCTTCCAGCAAACCCATACAGACTCCATGCTGCCAGCACAGACACTCTTCACACTGTTTAAAATCAAGATGTACATCAACAGAAAAGCAGTCTATAGGAGCTCAATATATTTACCTTCATTAAGAGATGCTCCGTTAAGAGACGCATCATCCATGCACATTAAAACAAGGTATATCAATGTCCCCTCCCTTGCAGCTTCAAATACATACATTAAAGAATCAGACTGCAATGATATTACAATCCTTCCCACATTTTTCACATGAATTTATGGAGATGGGACAAATTATGCAGTCAAAGCAGAGATCCTGAGAAGTGCCATAATGCTCCCTTCGGAGATGAAAATCTCAGGAAATGTATGCACATATTACCAAGGACAGCAATCGACATAAAATCAAGCTTCATAAAAATGTATCAAGTTTCCTAATTTAAATTTTTCACCCTCAAACAACAAATTAACAGAACTATAAAATCAAAGCAATATCCATGATGCACAGAATTAGCCAACCCTATGCCTTGCTGTACCTCTAGCATTTTATCAATTTCCACAAAGGCAGTTCTATTTATACAGAAGAAAAAAAATCTCAAGTTTAAATTTAAGAGCTTCCTGATGTTTATCGTTACTGGTAAACACTGAGAACATGAGAACACTTTAGCATTACTTCTTAACACAGCTATACTGCTTAATATGTAATACTTGTACATATATCCACAGTTTCAGGTCAGGAACAACTACACCCACACAGGAGCCAGAGGAAGATGTCCTAAAAAGAAAACCAGCCAGAACAGAGCTCCTGGACTTGGTCACACTTGCATGCTCTAAATCAAGTAATGAAATACCTGCCCAACAGAACATATATTTAAAGCAGATTTTCCGCTGCCAGACCAACAATAACAGGATTCCTTTTACACCCATCACCTTCAAAGGCACTGATACTGAGCCACACAATTCTCTACATTATACATACACAAGTTCACTGATGTTCAGGTATGAAAAAAGAAGAGATGATGTCATTTTATCTGGACTTTTTTTGTGCCTAAGTAGTATCTTAAAAAATATAGTCCTGTGCTTTCCAAAGCAACAGAAGGTGAAGCAGCAGAACTATCTCCTTACAAAGTTATGGAGGCTACTGATCACAATGATTTCATTCCAAACTAAAACAGCTATTAACTGAAACAGGTACTTACTTTGAACACAAAATCTATGTTCACTATGCAGAGGCACAGAACATCTTTGTGCACAAGCTGCTTGAGATAATGTAAACCAAAGTTCAAGATATGGGAAGAATGTTTTATAAGTTATCTTAAACTGAATTCATCACGAGCTTTACTATAACCTTGAAGAGATAAATGGAACCCACTCAGCTTAACTGAGTGAAATCCAATTAAATGTTAAGGTTCCCCATGCTTTCAAGACAAATAAAAGGTGCTGCTTGTTAAGCTTTTTTCTTAATTTGGTACATTCATGAAAATGAGCTCAGTACAAAGAGAAAATGACTTGCAATTGTCTCTCTTGTAAGGGGACACTACACATGTCCTGAGAGGACTGAACCTCCAGGAACACTTGATCCATGCGTGTGACACTTTCTAATTTTGCTCTCAAGTCAAAGCAGTCGAATATCAAGCAAGTGCCCCAAACGTCTGTGTTCTTCATTGAGATCTGTACAGAGTAATAAGCAAGGACAGGAGAAACATTTCAACAGAAACAAGTGCAAAGACAGTATTCTTCTGAAAACTGATACACTGAATGAAATCACAATCTAAATGCAAGCTCTTTCAGGGCAAACACTTCCAAACTGCAGTTTCTAAGTATCAAAGCCTACACAGGAAGAAAATCTTTCCTCCTTGCAAATCCAGAATAACTGACATTTTCCTTTGACTTCCTCTGTATTCCCAGTACTACATTTCTGAAAAGCTGAAAATGAGTTTCCCTCATCATAGTTCCATAAGAGAGGATCTTTGCCTTACATTAACGTCCTGCAACTGAAGAGCTAACCCAGACAATTCTACACCAATAATTAAAGGCCAAACCATTCAAACTGTTTTCCCAAAATCTATGGGCTGACCAAAAGGTATGCACTCCTAGCCCTACATCCTGCAAAAACCTTGTTAACATCAGCTTGCTCTCCACTGGCTATTGCTTCCATCCCTGCATTCCCTCTGTCCTTAAAAGGCTTCCACCCCACTCAAGCAATGAAGGTCACCAGAAATGAGCAGAGGCTGCAGGGCAGGCTGTGCCAGCTACTCTGCTCCCCCTAGTTACAAACAGCAAAAATTCTGCTCACAACAATATGCTAACAGCTATCCCAGGAACAAGATGCCATCAAGTGGAGTTAAATCTCACAGAAATTAACAACAGGATGCCTGGGGAAGTGAATACAAAACCTGCAGATTGGGCTTCAAGTGGCAGACAATTTTTAGGCCCACCTATAACTTCCAGCAATGTTGTGTTTATAATAAATAAATTTGTCTCAAAGTCAGCCTGCCTTAAAAGATAAAACTGAGCTTTGGAAATAAAACATCAAGGATTTGCACAGTTGTGCAAAAGAACTGTGCAAGTTTAGTTACTCTGTCAGGCAGAGCCCAAGAATGGCAATTGTTACTGCCTCCCAGCAGCCCTTCCACTAACAGGACATCAGAAGTATCTGCCCGGAAAACAAAAGTGAAGAGTTCGTGTTTTAGGGAACACCAGGTTTAAGTGGCTACAGAGCACTGTACTTCCCTGTCAAGCATTCATTACACGCAGACTCATCCAACAATGTTAACACACTGATAAGTTACATTGCTCTGTGAAACACTGCTGCCATCGCTTCCTTGAGGTAAGCAGCTCACCTGCCACCAATCCTATTGAAGCACTTTTGGGCACCTCTGACCAAGACCTACAGAGACAATCAGGCAATATTCCAAAAGCATACGATCCAGACAGAGTCATGTCACACACTTTCAAAAAAATCTAATAATTGCCTTAAAATCTGCAGTGAGCCCACCTGCCAAGCTGCACTACTGTCACTTTGAACTGAGGTCTTGCCACAAGAAAGAAAAGGATGGAAGCTGCCTAGAACAAAGCTCATTTCTTCAGAGGCAACTATGAGAAGCTCACTGAAGAGCATGACACACCAAGTCCCTGCATGGTTGCTTTTTCTGCATCTTTTAAGGCTTAAGGAGTCTTACCAAAGGAGACCATACAGCTCACATGAGAAGCAGTAGCAAAATAAACTAGAACAAAAAAAGCTAAAGTCAAACATATACCAAGAAACTTCTCAATTGACTGAAATGAATAGGAATTGGGTAGAATGACTAAGTAAACAGAGAGGGCAGTTTCAAGAAGACCTTTAATTGCCAGTGTTAAGTGGGCAGATAGCATACACTGCTCTCTCTGGCTAGCAAGTTTTCTGTACACTCAGTTTACAAAGAGTACGAAGGACAGATGGCTTTATGCAGATTAGGAACTACATAGAACACTTGAATGGAAGAATGAGGTTTTGCTTCTACAAAAGCTCCACTCTGATAATTTCAAATGTGTACTCAGTAAACCTAGGAAGTGTTCAAAGGTGGTTTTTTTTTTTTTTTTTTTCCCCTTGTAGATTTGCATTTTTCTAAAACAAAACACAAACACAAAGCCCCAACAAGTGACAAACCAACCATTATGGACTTTCAGAGATTTCCCCCTCCTTAACCACTTCCCTCAGTAACAAAACCTGAATGTTTACCTGAATCATGAAGTCATTTTCTTCTTTTACTTCACAAATACACCGAACAATCTCAAAGTCACTTTCTTCAGCTTCTTCGTCAGGATTTGTGGTTACATCAACATCCTGACTGCAGTCATCATCACTCCAAAGTAAGCTCTCCATAGATGACTCACTCATGGTGTCTTCCTCTACACCAGAAATAACCACATAAAATGCCAGGTTGTTACAGAGAAGTCAAAAAACTCCCAAATAACCCTGCATATGTAGACATGCATTTTTAAATGTGTCAGTTCA
Source organism: Odontophorus gujanensis (assembly GCA_013399175.1). NCBI lineage: Eukaryota > Metazoa > Chordata > Aves > Galliformes > Odontophoridae > Odontophorus > Odontophorus gujanensis. The sequence goes on along the minus strand of VXAB01009401.1, from coordinate 2,483 downwards.
TTTTTTAATTCAAGGAACATCAAAACTGTTTATTAACTGTTATGATGTAATGAAGTTTTATACTGTCACTAACAGCTTGTTCAGAACATATTAAGCATGGTGATTCCTGAGCTTTAAGAATAGTAGGAGAAAAATCTGTCTTTTTTACTGTACCAATTTGTAACAGCAAATATCAAGACACTAAAAGGTCATGAAAGCCGGAATGCAGCAGCCACAGTTTTTGAGCTCTGTTTATTATGAGGACACTAATAAAGGTCTACTCAAAAGCTTCTTTTCATTAGACAGTTCAGAAAGCCGTCAGAAAAGCACATAGTTGTAGAGATACAACACAGTCAGTGGTGTCCCAAGCAAAACACACATATCATAGAACTTGCAAAGCATCTGTTTTTAACTCTGAACTTCGAAGGAAACCTTAAGAAAAACAAATAAATTTAATCACTGAACACTTATCACAGAGCTCATAAGGGGCTGCAAAAATGCACAAAACTAATGAGTTCTCAAAACAAGAGGAACATCTCTTAAAAATTCTGCAGAAATAAAGACAAAAACAGCAAATGCGCCAACATCTAGCTCTGGCAACTAAACTAGGTTCAGCTTGGTCAGGCTGGGCAAAGGAAATACAGGGTCCTGTGTAAGAACAGCCAAAGAGTCATTTTACCATTTGTCTTTGATTTTCCTCGGTGGTGTCCAGACTCAGAGCACTGCAGCAGTGTGCTTGGGTGGGCAGATGATTTATTTGAAGAAATACTTTTTGTGACAACTGATTTTTCAGGAGAAAGTTCCTGTGAAACATCTGCGTTTTCATCAGTACCAGAGTACTCTGTAAAATTGTAAGAATTATTATTGTTAGGAGTCAGTGGTCAAAGAAAAATGAGAAGAAAAACAAGGTCATAGTAACAGGCATGTATGATTCACTGAGCGCTCAATTCAACGTGCCAGGACTCAAGGATTCACTATGCTGATGAAAGACTTGTAAGCAAGAGGCAAGAAAAATACTGTATGAACCAATAAAAACCTTACGGAGCTTAATCATCCTTCACTGCTGATGTTAGAAAGGCTGACAATACTGCTGACCTAAATCCAGCTATTCTGCAGGCTGAATGTGTATATAAACGCTTTTGCACTACGACTTTTATGCAAGCACAGTTAGCTGGAGACCTCTCGCTAACATCAGGGACATCAGCAAAACCATACAGCACAGAAGGCTGTTCTAGCTGTAGTCACTGCATCCACCTCAAATTACTCTAGTAAATGGAAGTGTTAGTAAGCTGTATTATGAGAAAGGAGAAGAATCTGCATCTCCAAGAGTCGCTGAGCTTCTCAACTGATACGGCTCAGAGAACAGATTTCTGCAATGCTAGCCTCAGGTCTCTAAAGCCTAGCATTAGCAAAAGGGCTGCAAATCTCAATTACAAGAGCCTGCTTGGTATAATCTGTCCCTCAAGAAATACGAACCTACACAGCTATTGACTGAACAAAAACTGAAACAGTCCAGGATGTACACTGTTGGAACAACAGTTAAAATGTGTTGTCCCAACCTCACCTTGAAAACCACTTCTACCTCCTCCGCTGTAACATTCTTAAGGAAAAAACCACCAAACCTTTACTCCTGACTGAGTAGCATAATCTATACAAATGCAAAGTACCTCTGAGTTAAAACCAGGTCTCACTCACTATGGTTTTCTGTGATCCAACAATCTGGTGAGTTCAGAAGGACAGAATTCACCAGGCAGCCTGAGAAAGTTTTATTTTGGATATTTCTCACTAAGAAAGTTAGAAGCCCAACATTTCAAATGAAAACCATGTCAAAAGTCCTGCTAAGGAGACAGTGCCTTGGAAATCCCTTGCTGTAACACAGAGCAATAATATATAACTTGTCGCTGGTAATAACTGACAAAATTGAGAATCTGTCCCCCCAGAAACGTTGCTGAACATTTTATAAAGGGGGGTGTTAGTGTTGGAATGCCACTTCTCTCTACTCTTGTGCCAATCACTTGATAACACTCCTATTTCAGCACTGGAGGATTGTTATGGTTTTATGATTTTTGTTGTATTATTGATATTCCACATCATAACATCATGTGGTGTATTGGGAGTTACAGAGTTAATGCTCCAGCTCCGTGGATCATCGATAGTAACAAAGCTCACCAACTAGGAAACATTGCCCGAGATCCGGCTGTCGACAGAGGGATCAGCAGGTGTATGGATGGAATTGCCAGCCTCTGGCAACGAATGTTAATAGCTGTGAGGGAAAGATATCCCTACAAGAGCGACCTGGCACCTAAAGTGAAAAGATGGAAAACTATTGAGGAAGGCATCCAGTATTTGAGAGAAACGGCTGTGGCAGAAATCCTGTATGATGCCACGTTTGATCCTGAAGATCGGGACCATGCTCCAGAGAAAGTAAGGTGTACATCCGAAGTATGTCAGAAGCTTTCAAAAACAGCACCATAAAGGTAAGCCGGTACACTAGTGACAATGTT
>VXAB01009400.1:106977-131644 GCA_013399175.1 Odontophorus gujanensis | reverse complement strand
AAGGTCTAAACCCCACAAGCCTCCACTACAACCACTTACATTGTTTGCCCATAGACTGACCAGAAATTGTTTATTGACAGGCTAGAAGTCAAAGATCTTGACAACTGTGTTCTCTGTATGTTCTGATAGAATAACCAAATACAGGTTAAATATTTTACAAACAAAAAATTACTGACATAGGCAATTAGAATTGAGTGTTATTATACTTGGAGTAAGTATAAACATAAATATATTTAAAATATAAACACGAATATATAAATATTGGAAACAATATAACAGTTATGGCTAGTTAAAGCTCTTGATGGAGACACGGAGCTACTGAAATGAGTACAGCAAAGAGCCATGAAGATGGTGAAGAAAGTGGAGACTCTCTCTAATGAGGAAAGACTAAGAGAGCTAGAATTATTTAGAACAGAGGAGAGACCAGAACAAAATATTCTGGAAGTTATTCTGAGTATTGCAGTCCTTCAACACACAAGCTTCAGAGAAAAGTATTTGTTACTCTATTCCAATTTCCATTACCAGTTAAATGACATTATTCATTCAAAAGTAGGAGTTAAAATCCTACTTTAATCTGAACTTGTAGTATTAGATAAGGTTAGTAGTGCAGGTTGGTCCTTGAACCATTTTACAGTTTGGGAAATAGAAGTGCTGTTGGGTTTGAAGGATTTAGTTGCCATCACATATCAATGACAGGGCCAGAATATAAGACCAGTCAATTAATAACCATTGATATAATCTGTGTTTATTAAAAAAATACTGTTTCCATACCCAGGCTGCTCATTCCTTAGATTTTTACTTAATCTCCCCCTCTATTTCATTCTTTGTAAATCAATGAGAGATCAGTAACACTAAGTTGCAGAGTAGGTGCATATTTGTGAAATACATGCTTCTGAACAGATAGTTTGTTTATATCATTCTTGGAATTCGCTATTCTAGGAATGAGTGAACAGTCATCTTAAAATCTAATCATTAAAAAATGACTGAATATTTTTAGTACATCACATTGCTTCAAAGAAAAGTCAATAAACTTCCTGTGTTTTTCTTTTTTGTTGTCTCTTTCTGTCATTCTTACCCAAAACTTCTTTTCTGTTAATAGGTAACAAAGTCTTTCGCTAACCTCTTTCATAAAATTTTCTCCTATCCCAAGCACCAACAATTAAAGGACAAGATTTCCAAATTCTAAAGGTATTATTTTAAAGTCTGAAACACCATATAATATTTCTGACAGACTCAAGCACTGAAATTTCAGATGGGAAAGCATCACAAATGATAATAGACAAAATGTTCAAAGTCATGCCTAAAATCATCACACCATATTGTTGTGAATTAGCCAGTAGAATTGGCTAAAAAGCAATGAGATTGTCAGAAGAGCAATATTTAAAGCTACAAAGAAAATAATACTTTTAAAAAGAAGTAAACTTATAAGAACACATCAGAGAAATTTGCTTGTAAAAAGGGAAAGGAGAGGCTTACCAATTAACCAGTGGTTGGTTATAAAATCAAGACTTGTAGGGGGGTTTTAGAAAACAACAAAAAAAATTTGTTGTTATTACTGAGTTCACGATATCAAGGCTGTAGAATGGTTTCTCTTTGTGACAGAATATTTTTTCGGTGTAACAATTTTTGAACAAAAATACAGCAGCTTTAGCTGTTATCAGAAATGTTCTTTCAGGCAACTCAGATTAATTTTATTTGTGACTGTCAAAATCACAAAAGAAACTGTTTTTCATTTATAATGAAAAACTACAGTAACAAGTTGCAAGGATTAGCTTTTTTAACTTTGTCCTCTAAACCAAATGAATATGATTTAAATTTTAAATCCTGACTGGTAATTACAAAAAACTCCACACTAGTTCTGTTTGTCCTTCTTGTTTGTTTAGGCAACCAAAGAGTAGTCACTTTCAGTCCTTTGGTTGGATTCCAGTTTAGTAATTAATTGCTTTCAGTCCATTTAAATGATCTTATAAGCTTCAGGAGGATGTCACTTTTCCCTTGTTCCCTAAATGTAACACGTTGACACTTCCTATGTTCAAATACCAAATTCATTTTATCACAAGGCCATCTTCATGTAAAGAGAATGGGTTCTTTAAGAAATTGCTTTACAGAGTTGCTTGGGGATTTCTCTTTCAGACAATGTTCTAGACATTTGCTATGAAATTGATATCTTTAGAAACTAGAAAGACATTTTGAAAAACTTCTTATTAGGTATTTTTCCATCTGTCTGATAAAATTAGAATTCATATTAGAATTTGGAACATTCCTTACTTGTCTTTTTTCTTTGGAAAGTCAAAGGCTAACAGAGGTACAGGTGAGCATAACCTGACTGCACTTGCTTCTGGCAAACATTGCCAGATTTTAGTCATTTATGAGAAAGAAATCTCTAGACATCTCTAACCTTATGAGGATGATTTAAAGTTTTGTGAAGGAAATTGAAATGAAGATCAAAACAGACATTTGATGAAATTTTATTTTCCTTTCTCCTTTCTATGACTTCTTTTGAAACTTTAAGATTCCTGACCTATGTTTAGACAAGTGGCCTTCTAGATGTCAAACGCTAAACATCTCAATGTATTTCCAGTATTGAAAAATGAATCATACTCTTTTCATCAATGGGAACAACATGTTTTATTACTACAGCATTTCAAGACATATTTCTGAAGAGCATAAAATTTAATAAACAAAGAATATATTTTCACAGATCTGTGGGACTCAGACTCAGTTACTTGAGTCCCAGGATCAAATGCTTTCTCACACTGAGACTTTCCTACTACTTTTACCCAGAAAAGTTACAAAACAGTTGGTTACAGGTTGGTCTGAGTTTATAGGACATAACTCAATTTTTACCAAGCCAAATTTTGTAACCATGTACAATTCAAAATTAAGCTTGTGAGAAAAAGGATCATCAACTTCCAGCAATATTTTTTCACAGTGACAAGTATCCAGGATTTTGATTCTTTGAGATATTTGCCATTGTGCAGTATTGGCAGTTTCTTTGGTTTCTGAACTAATATTTCTGTGGGAAAACCATACACTTCCAAACCTTCACATCAAGTCAGGTAAGCACAGGCTTTATTTTGAGCTGCAGTCAATAAACCAATGGTGTTCCAGCATGAAATACTTCAATGTCTCATTAGGTGTAAGTTTCAATGATGCCAAAACTCAAGGGTAAGATTAGTCTTCCCCTTTTGATATTTTAAACAAACTAATCACTAGATTTATTCAAACGTTTATAAAAATTGTTTTTTGGACTCAGAAAATATTTCTAAAACCTGTAATATGATTAGATGCATTATATAACTCAATGTGATCAGCATCAATACTATATTGTAGCCAATCTCAAGTACAACACGAGGAAATGCAGCTGAAAACATATTTTCAATTGTTCTGAACACTTACCTTTACTAATAGTGATAAAAAATACTAGTCAGATCCCTGCAGTTTTACTGTTAATCCATAAAACTCCTGTTGGGTAGTATCTACATTACTATTTAATGGCATTAAAACACAAAGGAATGTTCTTCGTAAATTATACAGAGGTAAATTCTTATCTCTCCCACATTCCTTTTCACTCATTATGTACACTACTCTTTCATCCTTTTCTGTTAGTCAGCTTTTATTGCTCACTTTTTCAGTACAAAATTGTTTCAAGTTGTTTCTTATTCCTTTATGTTCTCAAATACTTGACAGAAAGGAAGAACTGAACTACGTTTGTTCATCTGAAATATGACATTTTATTTTTAGAATGTGGAATCATAGCTCTTTTTTAAAGTCTTAAATGCTTTTAGACACAAACTGTAATTGGTTCTTGGCACATATTCAGCTTAATAACCTATATAAAATAAATTAAAGACTAGCATTACAATTTCCATGTAACTTCATCTCCTTTTGTATACTACATATTGAAACAGCTCTCAGTACATATTTTTGTACCATACACAGAATTCTTTACATCTTTTTTTTTTTTCTGAAAATATACTCATTTCACCCAAGGACACCTTACTATTATTTTTAATCCCACTATTATCACTTGGAAAACAACTTACACAATACTCTCTCATCCAGTGTTATCAAACAAAACAGATGTCTACCCAGCCTTCTCTGCTCAAATGGCATTTGTCTTGTTCAGCTGATCCTCCTATTCTTTCTACCTATTTTCCACACTGTTTCCCCAGGATTCTGCTCAGCTGAATATTTTTATCACACAAACTTTACATGGTCTTTTCTGTTTTTGTACCAAGATAGGAGTCAAATAAAGTACGTCTGTGCTGAGCAGTGAATGTAATGCAAAACAGACACCACAAGGGAATGTTCTGATGGGTGAGATCCTACTGCTGCCTGAGCTAATAGAGAAGAAGAATGTGTTCAGACAAGCAGAGAAGATAAAATGCAGCAGATTTGTTCAAGGATGAAGTAGTACCAAATGACTTTGCATCAACAGAATTGAAGCTGCTGAGAATGAAGTAGAGTGATTGGGTGAAGGAATTGAACCAGAAGAGATTAAAGACACTTTTACCAAGAAAAAAATAAAAATCGTGTTTTTTTTTTTTTTTAGAGTCTCATCTAAAAACCTCACTGAATTTAACATTTAAGAAGAATTACTAAAACCCATGTCTTCATTTCCACTGTAAGATCGTTCTTCTATCTTTAGGAAGATTAAGTGAAAGCTTGAATACATGTTTATGCCAAGTACTATAGCCATCATATTTTTTTAAACATTACCACCTCCATATTCAGTGTCTTTGATGTAAACTTTCCAGTAGAAATAAGGAACAATTGATCTGCCCTGTTCTGACATCACATTAAAGCTGACAGATTCATTAACATGCTTTATCCTAAACAAACTAAAGTTCAACAGTTGAATCTCACAGTGATTCTATTCGGAATTTGCTTCTGCAAGGCAGGTGAAAGCTCTGTCTCTTCTCTTAGATGGCAGAATACCAAACCAAAATCAGTGGGGCATTTTTGTTTCTTTTGTTTGCTTGTTTGAGTAATTTCAGTGTGTGCTTCAGAGTTGGATTTAGTAACTTGATGCTACATTATAATAGTGGTATAATTGTTTTATTCGAGACTGATTGATTCAAAGCTTGCTCATATCTATGTAGGTAAAATCTTAATGACAGTGACCATATAGACTCACGGATATGAAAACTGCAAGCATCCCTCCTAAAGTAGCTAAGTCTTCTGCATTCATCCATGACTTGTAAAATTGAATTTTTTTCTGCATACTGAGAGGTCAACAAAAAATAAACTTTTCATGATGTTTCACAGAACAAACTAGAATAAGATATGCCAAATAATAATGCTAACAGAAATAGAGACAAAGGAAGTGTCAATATCAAAGGGGATTTCTTTGGCTAGAAATAGATAAGGTCAGTAAAATATCAGACAAATTAAGAAAAAAAAAGTAAAATCTACCTTGGCTGCAGAATAAAAAATTGATAAAATCACCATATTTCAATTACTATTGTCTAGTATTCTTATTCGCATACAGGATATTTCAGATTCAGATCAGTTTGATGATTGGATCATATTCCTCTAATCTTATCACATATCGAAGTTGAAATTTCAATCTGTATATATGTATAAATTGTACATTTAATCTAGTCTTGAAAATTGAAATAAACTTTGGGTTTTTGTACTTCTTAAAGCACAAGAGAATTTAGATGTAAACTTTTATTCTTCCATTTTCATAGTCATTGTAGTGCATACATTGATGTATGCACCATATGATATTAGCATAGCTAGATGCATTTCTAAAGTTTCCAATGCATTTATCTTAAATCTACATTTTTTCTGAAGCTCTTAAGTTGTTCTGGGACATACTTCATGAACATCTCTTCAGCTTCAGAATAAAAAGAGAAGGCAAGACAACAGTCTCAAAATGATCCATGTATATCTTTCCAGATTTTATTTAGGTGAAGCGAGTAGTGACAAATCTTTAGCTGTCTCTTAGAGTGAAGATCACATATCAAGGTATTGTGCAGTTGGAAAAGCTTTGCCATCAGTGTTTCTCTTCTGGCAGATGTAACTACTATATGAAAGTTTATGTGGTTGGGGGAAAAGAAGAAGAACAAAAAAAGAAAATGTGATTCTAAACCATGTAGCTCAAAAGATAACTGTGGAAACCTTTTGAATATAACAGACCTGAAAGAGGAGAGATTTTCAATGGCAGATCTTTCTCAAAAGGCTCTTTGGTTAATCACCTTATACAATAAAATTATGTAAAAACCTTAAAAAGTGATAGTTATAACCTGATGTTGTTTTTCTGTGAACAATGAAGTAAAAACCAAAGATTCCTAACAAATGTACTAACAAAAGATACTTTACTGTGGTTGGTAAAATAACTGAGATAACAGGAAGTTATGTTACCCAGCTACTAAATATTTTTCACTTCACAGAGTGATTAACTCTACAAAGTCCTTTTTAGTGTGGTGGAAAATGTTTTATAACTCAGTTGAATCGATAAGGAAAAAAAAATATTTCTGTTTTTAGTTCATTGTGAAGTAAAATGCAGATGCTCTTTAGATGAAGAGAGTCCAGAGATACCACTCATTCTGTTCTTTGTGAGGCTAAAGGTGTGCAAGATGTTGACAGGAATTTTTCTCAGGAACACTTGAAAGAATTTCACCTCTACATTGAGAAAGATGTCATCTCTTAAGGATCACCAATACCTTTACACTGAAAGTAAGAACATACATTCTGATGCTTTTTCTCTTCATTTGAGAGTATAAGTACCAATCTGAGTGCTAATTTGGGTAGCTGTCACCAAATTTTCCTGAGTTTCCCAAGTCAGTGGCAATGAAAGAGAACCCCTATTCTTATTCTCAATTATAAGGAAGACTAAGAGGGACTCCAATAATCTTACTTTCCATTGCAGTCCTCTTAATTTCTACCTCTGCAGGTTGCCTTTACTATTATAAGATCCTCAGATTGTCCTGAAGTATAACCTCCATGACCTCAGTATACTAAAGATGTTTTGTTAAGTACCCTTACAAACCTGGCTCATAAGCAACTTAAATGCAGTGCAGATTCAAGTCTTGCTAGTTACTTGATTTTATTTTAAGTAACAGAAGCATTAGTTTTTGCATTTACTGATTGTCTATAATACATGCTGTTTTAAAAGTGGCTGGAAAGAACAAAACACCACATGGTTCGGTTAATGCAGCAGCAGAAACACACAGCCTCTGTCCTGAGACCAAAGAAGTGAAATAGTAAAAGGAATGACCCTCTGAAAAAGCTGGGAGATTCTTCTGAAGAAATTACAGCCAAAACGTTAATGATAGATAATTAAGACTGGCCAAGTTGTCAAACATCTTACCCAGTCTCCTTGCAAAACAAAACAAAACAACAAAACAAAAACAAACAAAAAAAGAAGAAAGGAAATGAAGTGGGTTTGACAATATTTCAGCTAAAAACCAATGGGTCATGGTATCAACAATTAACATTTAACTGAAGAATCTAGCTGTTAAGTATCAAAGAAGATTTATGTTTTGGACTTAAAATAATCTTATTTATTCGGTATTATATGTTGTTAAATTTTATGCTGAGATAAAGACCTCATCCAAAGATAATTTCAGCATGCTTGGGGTCAAAAGAATCACTATTAAATTACTATTAAATTAAAATGAACATATTTTGAGAAGATACTCATGGATATGCATGATAATTCTCTCACAAATACTTGGACATTGACTTTGTCTTATACTGGATTAAGTAAAGTACTTGGATATACTTAGTCACAGCTGTAGAGATTTACTTAAAGGTTTGCCTAATTATAAGACTCAATTAAGAAATAAAACTTTTAACTACACTGATTCAAGTGTGCTCTCAATCATCATGATTGTGCATCTAGAGGAATAACATCAAAGGTAGTTCCTTTCCACCATTTGTTTTCAACAGTGCCAACAGATGAATTGGATTTCTACCTGGTATTTGTTCATATATTTAGCAATATTCTAAGTTTTTCATAGTGCAAGTTACTAAGGGACTTGAAATAAAATATAACTGCATTCTTCATATGGCATTTGAACTACTTCTCTTAGGTTTGGGGGCTTTTTTGGAAAGAGATCTTTTCCTAATTTTGTCTTTTGACCTGTTATGAAAGTTAACACTCTGTGAATAATTTTAAATGGTGGAAAATCTGTGACAGAAACCAGTATGCATCATTTATGAAAAAGCATGAACAAAATAGCTTGACAATGTCTTATCAAATATTTGAATGTTAAATTTTAATATCTCCACCATAAATGTGTCAGCTCAAACTAAAAATGCATTATATAATGTTATATTGTAAGCACAATGAAACTGAATTCATCTTCATTTTTATTGTCCAAATGTGCAATTAAGCCCTGCTGATGTGGTAAATGTGAAACTGTTTTGTTGCTTCAATGTGAGGTCGATTATTACATGGAAAATGCCTAGTTTGAGTTTAAATGAGAAATCAAATTGATTAGCATATAATTAGAGATAAACAAGCAGGCTCATAAAAATCTAACCTCATGCTAGCACTGTCTGTTCAGTTAAGTAGGGCTCAAACTGAGCCTTCCATTTATAAACTTAAATTGGACTTAGCTTAAAATTGCTCTGTCTTCTGGCTTTTCAGTGATATGATTCAATGTATTTGATACTCTGTCATTTTATATTGACATTTAGAGCAAAGAATACCATATGACAAAGTCTGCTTAACTTTACATTTGTAATTCAAGTTAAAGCCTTTTGTCTACTGGTATAAGAAAAAAAAATGATGGTCTAATGGTAATGCTAACATTTCTCAGCCCATCTTTTCAGCAATAAGCCCAAGAGGATATTTTACTTAACCCTATAGAAGAAGGACACTGAATCCCACACAATCAGCAATTGTTATTCAAAGAAGACAGGGAATGTTTACATAAGGTACCTCTAGGACTACACTAAAGGAACATAATCCTTTATTGTATCATATACACAATTTTTCTTAACTATAACCTCACGTGTGTGCAGAAAAAGAACCAGGAAAATGGTAAACTCCAAAAGTAATGCGTTCTGTTTTATTATGTTGGCCCACAACATTAGAGGTGAATGTTGGTGGCATGGCAGTAGAAGTTAAACCTTCCTGACAATATTCTGTTTCATTTTATTGCTGTGCAACAAGTGGCACCAGAGAGTCAGTCTTACAAAACGACATCTGATGCAGAAGTGATTGTAGAGCATTAAAGTGTCACTGAATTCCTCCACAGGTTAAAAATAGTACCCACTGGCATTCATTGACACTTGCTGAACATTTATGGAGATGAAATAGTGGATGTGAGTACAGTGAGGCGGTGGGTGGGGTGGTTCAGCAGTAGAGTCAGTGACATGAAATACAAACCATATTCTAGAATGCCAGGCAGAATTTTACAAGTACAGCATGCAGGCTCTTCTTGTTCATTACTGGTGACAGTGCTGAAAAAATAGTGCTTTGTAGCTGTGAATTTGCTCTATCTAACAGTATTATTTTGCTCTTTGTATCCATTGTTGTTTACACAGAAATAAAAAGGAGGCATTACTTTCAGAGCAACCTACATTTTTATTAATTTGGAAGACAGACATAAACGTGACCTTAAAGGGGTTTTGTATTCCTTTATAGATAATTATTGGTGGGGAAAATAAATAAATAAATAAATAAATACTCAGATATCTATTAGCTTTTAAAATAAATATGTAAAATGAACCACACACACACTGAAGTGATATATGGAGTTTGACATTTATTTTTCATTGGATAATTGCTTTTCAGCATAGTGAGGTATCTGACATCTCTGTGGTTTATCATCTAGAGAACATTGTGGTGGTGCTGTCTATCATAATTGGGCAGATTGACCTTTTAAGCCAGCTAAAAAGGCCAAACAAGCCAGGTTCACTTCAGTATCCTCTCGAATGACAGCGAGTTCACTGTGAAATCTCTTAGATTAGCCTACATTTGAATAAAAAAATGCTGTCCTTTCAGTACTTTTCATGGTAACAAAAAGACAAACATTCTTTTGCCATCCAATTATGTCTCCAATTGTTCAAAGCTGAAGACTTCACAAAATCTTTATAAATTCATGTCTACATAGCAAATAGTGGGGCAGTAAAAGGACTCTATCTAATCATCACACAGTGCAGTCAGGGTAAGTTAGTGAAGCAAACAGAATATGATCCACTTGCCACAGGCATGTTTATACTTTTGTCTGTGAATTTTTGTAAATATTTTTCCCCAAAATTGTTAGTATTTTATAAAAATACAGGAGGATGTATAGATTTATTTTTTATTTTTGAAGGTACAGTTGAGCAGTTGAGGAATTTCTTAGTACAGAAGCACTTTTTGAATCATGACCTAATTTAAATGACTAAATGACTTATAAAGTGGTTTAATAAACAGTGAACTCTGGATATGAGGAGAGTAAGACAAGATCATAAGAAAAAAATCATTTCCACAAAACTAAGAGGCTATTTCTAGTTTTTCAGAAAACAAAGAGGGAAAAGGTTTATACCTGCAGCTGTTATAAATAACAATTGACGAGATTTTGCTGGTAAAAGTGAATGAAGATGATATTGAAGTCAGATAGAATAACCTTCCTGAATTCCATCCATCATCTGTTATTTGATATTTCATTTCAGGATTCCATTCCATTTCTTTCTAGGTTTTGTAAAAAAATGCAAATGGAGGTTCAAGGAAGCGGGAAATGTGAAATAGTTGCAGTTTCAAAACACTGGAACAGCCTGGGGAAAAAAAAAATTAAAAAAAATAAAAAAAATAAAAATAGAAATGAAGATAAAATAAGATAGTAAAATAAAATAAACAAATAAAATACAAAAAGTAGCTTATTTACAGAAGGAAATGAAATAAGAAAAGTATCCTTTTGTGAAACTGTTGCTTTTCTCTTGCTCACTGCAAAAGTTTCTGAAAAGAGAAACTAACACCAAGGAAAAAAGCTGCCTTGTCTGAAACTCGTGAAAATTTTCTTCTCACTAGGAGAAAGCCAGGAAACAACAGAGGACTACTTTGTCAAGTTTTGCTCACTACCTTCAAAGACAATTTATATTCAATAGGGCCCTTTTGTATTAGAAAATGCTATGCAACACAAAAGGAAAACCAAACAGATGGTCTGTATTTGAAAGGGCAGAGAACAGCTTTGTATTATGGTGAAAAGTAATCTAGGATAGGTTTGCAGTGTAGTATTATTAAATTAGCATATAGCCACACTCACATTAGCAATTCCAGCTAAGCTCAGTGTGATCGCAGAACCCAGACTGTAGAGCTATCAAACTTGTTTCTACAGCAACCACTCAATGATATGATGTTTATATGACTAAAATGTTGTTTGGATTTCTTCTGTCTCAATCCCTGAAATACAAATAATTACCTTTTTATTTCTTTTATAAGTAGAACTAAATAACTGAGATTCCGCTTGCACAGCTTCTGAGAATCTCCAAAATGAAATATATTTCCTAGTATATAATAATTATGTGTGCTATAAAATATTCTATGTTGTGGATGAGGTGTTGCTGCTAAAAGAAAATGCTAAATTGTCTTTTTTTAAGAAGTGCTGTTGTTTGTCATCTGTAATACAGCTTGTTTGTTTTACTTTTCCTTGAAAAAATATGGAGTGATAGTTGAAGAATAAATTACAGTTAAGAACTCAGTTCTTATTTAAGTAGAAAGTGATTACTTGTCACTAGCAATTTTGAGTCCTCTCTCTCCCGAACCCACCTACAGTTTTCTGTTTCAAGAGAAGATATTTTCAAAGGATGCAGTGCTCAAAAGATTGTGTATTGGTGGATTTTTGTTGTCTTTCAGATATTACTGAAGTGAGAAAAAGCAAAACAAACCAACTGCTGTCGTGTCTATATTTCATCAGTTAATTCAGAATCCCAGAACAGAAACCTGATGTGCTACCATTTTCTTTTCTAAGTCCTGTTTGCAAAGACAATAGTACAGTTGTACTAAATAGTACAGTTGTAAAATGCTTGACTCGAGTATGATGTAGTCAAGATATAAAAGCTGAACAAAAATCAGCAATCTTATGATACTCATGACATCTGAGTAATTACTGCAAACTTTAAGGAAAGTACTTGCAGTATTTTCATACTCGTAAAAAAAAAGTCTATTGCTGAAGCAATTCCGTGCCAGTCATTATTTCACAGCCTTTGATATCACTTCCTTACAATCGTATGCAGAGTATAAAGAAGTGAAGCAGTGAGGAGTGTCCGTATCAATTAACTACAGCACATTGTGCTATCTGTTCTACTAATCTGCTTGAAAACATGCAATCTCTGTCCATGTATTTACAGGTAGTAATGTTCTGAGTTACTTACTTAAATCTATGGTGCAGGTATAATTTTCACCCACACAAGTATAAAAGCAATCTAGATGGCATAGTTTCCATGGATTACCAAAAAATATTTGACAGATGATACTAATCAATACATTAGAAGAGTAGAGGTTCTTGCAAACCTAAATAATTTGTTTAAACAAACTGTATCCCATCATATTCTTTCATTCAGACGGGAAACATGACAGGAGTATGTCTTTTCCCACTCCAGAGTCAGTGAAGAACTGTCATCAGAAGAGCTCTGTTGATGCCTTAGATGAGATCTGTACTAATCCACATAGCCCAGAGTAACAACAAATCAGGTAGCTATCTTACATTAAAGTCAAAGCAGACTTTGAAGACTTGTAGTAGGACATTGCTAGATTGACAGTCTCAGCAAGAAAATGTCATAAGAAGCTCTATGTGGACATACATAAAGTGACATATATGGAATAATCATGGTTTCACACATTATCTTTGTGACAGACGTTGAAGTGACTGATATTAAGCAAGGACAAGTACAGAGGAGGGGGAAGAAAGGCAGATACATCCATGAAACCAGCAGCTCCATAGCAGAAACCCATTTATAGCATTTCATTCTAATATTTATTTGAGATGGAATGAGAGTAAGAGAATCTTCATAGTTCTACTGTAAAGATCCAGGAGTTGCTCCCACTTTGAAGCAGTTATTCTCCTTCATTTATGAAAATGATAAAGCATGATTAGATGTAACTTCTTTAAAAAAGGGCAATAAAGATGATCAACAGTACAGAATAATATCAATATATTGAAATATCTGGTGGTCAAGGACTTTGCATCCTTGAAAAAAGATGACTTACAGTGGATGTGATAGAGAACTAGAAATCACAAAAAGCATGATGAGGGTGAGTTAAAATTGCCTGCTTTTTGTGTACTCCAGTACAAGAACTAAGGGATATCAAGTAAGGACAGTTGAAGTAAAGCTTAAAATAAACAGAGGACATGCTTCACAGAACAGGTTGAAAAACAGAAAAACTCTGTCAAACAATACCTTAGTCACAAAGTCAGTGCTTGTTCAAGGAGCATCTTTACTTAATAGCTTTCAGTTCTTTTAATTACACATGTTCAAATATTTAAAAAAAAAAATTCATTAGTATTTATAGGAAACAATGTAACTTTATTCTTGTTTTATCCTACACCAGAAGGTCAGCAAAAGTTTAGGGACTATTCATAACAGAAACAGACATAGGATTAAGGGGCGTAAAGAGAAGTTCTACAAACAAAATTCAGAAGATAACATCAAAATTCATTCTAGTACACTTATCATCACTGTTAAAATGTAGAATTTTTTTTCCTAATTTATCTGGGTGGACTTTGGAAAAGTAGGCAGAATGTTATATGCCAAACTACCAGTGTGAGAGGAAGTTATATTGGTCTGGAAAGATTTTTAGTTGGAAAAGGAAATTAGATTTTGTGTACTATGTATTTTAGAGACAACGTATTTTAGACACAGCCAGAATATAGCTTTTCAGTATTTAGAAATAAAAGGATTTGGGGAATTGTTCATTTTATTGAAATTTGTTTTTTGTTTGTTTGTGGTTTTTTATTTGGTGGTTTTAATCTACTAGACTATTCTACCATTCTGTACTGGAACCTTTACTATAACTACATCTAGAGTAATATTTTCTTATATGATTAATTCTCTCTTTTTGAAAGGGTTTTCAAGGGATACTGACGCTCATGAAACATGAGGGAATGAGTGAGCAACACAGAGATAACTGAAAAATTTATGTTTTGTTTCCTACTGCTAAATCACTTCATGTATCTCAGTAGAGTGGTACATTTGCCTTGTCATGCATAAAAGTGTATCCCATCATATTCCTTCGTTCAAACACATTTATTAAAACATTACAGGCAGCTGCTACACAATCAAGACTAGAAGTTTCTATTTTATTTTCTGCTTACCATGCTTTCAGGATTATGATTTCTACAGAGGCAGGTATAATTTATGACTTCCAGTGCAGTTTAGGCTGGAGATAGGTTCCAAACAGATTAGTGTTGTCAAAATTTCAACTGTACATTTATGTTTAGCAGCAAAAAATTAGATATCTGTATGACTTTGCTAGAAGAAATTTACATGCTGAAAGATTGAGCTGCTTTCACAGTAGACAAGGATTCTGAAGATCTATATTTTAGATGTTGTCTAAATCCTCCTATAAATCTCGACATAACATTGCACTGCCACAATGCCATTAAGATTACAGGAGAAAAATACATCAAGACAAAGCTTCCCTCATCTTCCAAATACTAGACAAACTGTACATCTAAATATGAAAGTATATCTAAACAAAGTTTTTTAAAAGCAACAAATTTATGTCAATTGGCAGCATGTTATTATTTTATTACTTCGCCTAATTCTGGAAAAGAATCCGTCTCACTTAGTACTTATAGTAAGAAATTATTTAATATCTGTTGTAAAATTGCCCAGACATGAGAGTTTATTTCTGAGAGCATACTGCCCTGCATGTTAAGACAAAATTATATGTTGATTTCTGTGTGACTGTGACTTAGGAAAGTCTTTTAAAGGAAGGTAAAATAGTAATAGTATTCCATAAATATCAACGATGTGGAATGTAAAGAAACTATGATAAAAGGAAACACAACTTAAAAGTAAAAGTGACATAGCCTTTGATTTAAGGTGCAGATTATTTTTCTTTTTTACAATTTAAAACAAGGTACCTGTTCATACTTAAAAATACTTTGCAATTTTTTTCTTATTTAAATGTTGAAAAAAAGAAAGGTAATATGGGCATCATAGTTGACAAGCCATGCAGATGTTTGCTTTTCAGGAATAGTTACTCAGAGATATCAGACTGTATGTATCTTCTATTTTACAGGAAACAGCTGAAATTTCTCTCGGCAGTCATTTCTAAAATTTCTGGCCAGAATGCTATTTAAGATGTATAGCCTTCTCATCAGAAAATAGATAGATAGATAGATAGATAGATAGATAGATAGATAGATAGATAGATAGATAGATAGATAAAAATAAATCTACAGATAAATTTATTAAAATAGAATAAAAAAAAAAAACTTAAAAAAGTCAGATGTGCTCTGATTAAAAAAAAAATGTGTATAAATGACTGCAAGTCAACCTGTTCCCTTTTTCCCTTGACCTACGTTATTTGCAGTACTTTCACTCAATCTTTATTCTCAGTCAAGCAACTTTAAAGATTATCTGACTTGCAGTAAACCATACTCCATTTTCTCTTTCACCCTTTAACTTGAAAGCTTTCCCACATTATATCCCTTGATTACTTATGAGTGTCTCCTCACTTTCAGTGATTCTCAGACCCTCTTGGATGACATCATTTCCTCCTCTAGGACCCTCTCCTGTTTCATAGTAGTGGACGCTCATTGAAGCAGCAATCTTGCTTGTCTCCAGAAGATACAAGCACACCAACAACTATAATTACTGCTTTTCTTCACAGAGTCACAGAACTGTAGGGGTTGGAAGGTACTGCCAGAGATCATCTAGTCCAACCTCCCCACCAAACCAGGCTCCCTAGGCCAGGTTGTACAGGTAAGCGTCCAGGTGGGTCTTGGACAGAACATGTTTCAGAGGAACAGCAAGAACAAAGATATGTCATAATAGCTGCAATTAGCAGAAACACAAAGAGTACTTAGGAAGAAGTAAAATATATAGAATCCATAAGAATTAGTCTGAAAAAAGGAGGAAATAAAGTAAATTAATTTTCAGCTTAAGCTGCAAGTGTTCGTACATGATGAAATTTTTCAAGGGTCATCAGTCAATAAGCCCTAAGAGGAGCCATTTAAATTACTTAAATGGATAAGTTATAGAGATCTTAAATTTTTACAGTATGAATTGCTCCTCATTATATCTCCATATTGATATATATGTTCTATATAAAGAGATATCTATATCTTGCAGAGTGCTGGATTCAGCTCAGAAATCAGTTCTGTAAACCTTATGCAACAATTCTACCATCATCTTTTCATTGCCATTCACTTTTCACAATTTCTGACTGCTGTCCAGTTGTTCTAAGCAAGTCAATCTGCTGGCCTTTAAAATTAAAGCAAGTAAAACTGGAAGTCTGCTCTAAATCTGATATGCATGTTTTGAGTCCCTAACAAGAGATGATCTGTAGTAAACTGAGTATCTGTATTTCATAAATTCTCTGCAGAGACAGAAGGTGTCTGAGCAAATGACTGAGTTTTAAACTTTTCAGCAGGTGATTCCAATGCCATTGAGGTCTGCATGACAACTAATTTTTAGAGAAACTTATGTTAATTCTAGTCTCCAGATCTGCAGTCCTATTAACTTTCTTCTTTATTCTAAAATACGCATAAAATGGAAGAAAAACAGCTTGGAAATGGTTGGGCTAGATTTCATGTGTCATTTAATGCTTTTACGACTAAATCCTCATGTTTGAATTGGAAAGAAATACAATAAACCTCAAAATAGCTTACTTTCATTTTAATTAGTACTATCATCTAACCAAATGGTAAGGAAGTCGGGATGTAAATGTGGAATTATAAAGTAAGAATTATGAAATCAGATAATAGTTTCCTGGTTTTAGACTATGCACAATCAGAAAATAAAGCGTCCAAATAATTAACCTCTACAACATGCTAAATCCAATCCCTTTTTCTCGCAGATTTTCTTCATTTATTCTTGACAAAATTTGATTTCTTTTGATAGAAGAATGTAGGATAGTGCATTAAATAATATGATATATCATATGTAATTCCTTTAAATGAATATTAGTGTCATTTGCAGTGATAAAGGTGGTTTTATACACAGCAGAATTGCTATGATCAAGACGGATCTTGATGCTTTTGAAACCTTCAGAGAAAGAGAAGTGCAGTAAAGAGCAGTTTCATTATTCTTAAAGATAAGCCATACATTTAGTTAACCAAGAGTTTTGCTTTCTCACAATTCAAATAAATGTAATATCACAGACCTTAAACATTTCAATCCAGTTGTCACCAAAATGCCTTATAAAAAGACTAAATTTATTTTACAGTTCTGCCTGAACAGAAATAACAGCCATTATATGTCTTGGAGGTTAGAACATTTTATTGATATATGTAACAAGTAATAAGGATCTGGTATTACTGCCAAGAAAAGGTAGTATATTTCTCTGACCTTTGTTTACTTTTTCTCATGCTTGTTTTGGATTTTAAAAGCTCAAATTAATGACTACATAAGACCAGAAATTGTTACTACAGTTCATTTTAATATGATAAGTACTTGTAGTTAAAAGGACTGCTCTATCTTAGCATTATGTCTTCTCCAATGACTTCAGTATTTTTTGCTTCATAATCAGCAATGTACACAGAAGATACTTTCTGGTGAAGCAGACTGGAATAAATGTCATCACTTTTTATCATACACAACGTTTAAAAAATAATGTCAACACTAAATCATTACCTTCTTGAAAGGATCGCAATTGGAACATATGTTGCATCAAACATGTAACTTTTTTATTTGATATGGCATTTACAGAGGCTGGAAAAATGGGCTTGAAAATGAACTGCTTTATGAACATAAACTGTGACTAAAATGCATTTCATTTCACACAGGGATATCAATGTTTATGACAGATTTTCAGAAGTTTAAGTGAATCAAGTATTAAATTCTGAGATTGAAAATATATCATTTTAATTTTCACAGCATCAATAATTTTTTCAAATAATTTATACGGTGTTGATATACTTAAATAACAGAAGCTACATTAAACTCAAATTAAATGTGTTTGGAAAAGAAATATAACTTATTCATAAATAACACTATTTTTCACAGAGATAAAAAATTTGAACATACTGTTTTCTTGGATGCTGGATATTCAAGCTTTCACTTTTGATTAGTGTGTGATAGATTCTCCCGCCCTACTGAAATATTTAAGTGATTTTAAAACTAAGTCTCATAGAGATGTATACAACTAAAAATATTCACAGAGAACTGCTAAGGGTTAGAGTACAGAAGGAGGAATTTTCAGAATTCTGAATTTACAAAATAGTAAGAAACTCAAAGCATTTTATTTACTTTAGAGACTCATTATAGCATTTTTCTATTACAGACTTTTTTTATCTAAAAATATATATATTTGCACCTACACTTCTGATATTATAAAAGAAAAGTAACATAGCAAATAAGCACTTGTCAGTTTTTCATAATGTTTAAGAAAGCAGACACACTGGTATTTATAAACATCATAGATATTCTGTTCTGGAGAGTCTAGGATTCAGAGTGCCCACAAAAGTTTTGATGCTGAGAATATTTAGAACTGTTAGAATGCTTAAGGTAAAGTTTTTTGCTAGAGACTAACAAGTCAATTTTAAAACAAAGTTTTAAACAATAGAACTCATTTACTAAATATATTTCTTAATTGTAGCAAGATTTATATACTGAAACATCATTTTCCTACACATTCTATTTTTTCTTTTTTTTTAGTTTTATGTGCTTTGTAAGTAGAACACTGTGATTATAACATAGGGAGGTGGTGAATACTTCTGTTGTGATAAAATGTATTGAATGCTACACTCATTAAATCCTTGATTTTTTTCATATACAGTTAGTGAACTAAAATTTAAAAACACACTAGGTGACATAATAGGGTAAGAAATGTCTATAGATGTTAATGTCTTATGCAGAGGTTATGGTTTAATTACTGCTATAAACATAGTGTGAATAGAAGAAAATTGAATGGAATGGAATACAGGTAACCTGGGAGGAATACAGAGATATTGTCCAAGGTGCTAGAGATCAAGTTAGGAAAGCAAAAACCTAGATAACTCATGTGAAAATAGAGGGACTTCTATAAGGACCTCGGTAATAAAAGAAAGAGGAGGTAAAACATGGTCCCTGTGCTCAAAGAAATAGGAGACCCAGTTACACTACTCTAAACAGTCTGAAATCTTACCTCAGTCTTTGTTAGCAGCACAGGCCTTCAGGTCCCAGAGTCCAGGCTGAGTAGCTGTAGCAAAGAAGATATACCTTCCATAGAAGAAGATCAGGTCAGGCAAAGATTGAACAAACTGGATATTTGCAAGTCAGTTGGCAATGGTGGGATACAGCCACAAGTGCTGAGGGAGCTGGTAGATGTGATTACAACTGCTCTCTATAATCTTTACTCAATTGTGGCAACTGGGAAAAGTGATCAAAGTCTGGAGAAAAGCCATGTCACCCCTATCTTCAAAAAGAGCAAGAAGGATTGAGGGATCCTCACTTTGGCTGATGCAATTAAGCCAATTATAGGCACAGAAAAGAGAAGAAAATAATCGAAAGTAGTCAGCATGGATTTACCATCTAATCATTCTGATAAGCTTCTATAATGAAATAAGCAGCATGATGGATGAAGAGGTAGCAGTGGATATTGTTTTTCTGGACTTCAATAAGGCCTTTGATACCATCTCTCACAAGAGAAGCTCTTGAAAAATGGGTTGGATGAGCTAACATGAAGTGAGTTGAAAACTGTCTGAACAGTCAGAACCAGAGAGTGGTAAATGGTGCAATGTTGACTTGGGAGTCAGTAACTAGTGGAGTGCCCCAGAGGTCAATTTTTGATTCATTCCTGTTTTAACATCTTGATTAATGGTCTGGACAGTGGGGTAGAGTGCACACTCAGTGAATCTGCTGCTGGTAGGACGCTGAGGGGAATAGATGACACACCAGAAGGCTGTATTGCCTTCTAGAGGTAAATGGACAGGCTGGAGAGGTGGGATGACAAAAATCTCGTGGAGTTCAACAAGTGAAGAATGCACTTGAGGAGGAAGAACTCCAAACACCAGCAAATGTTGTCTACCCAGCTGGAAAGCATCTTTGCAGGAAAGGACCTGTGGTCCTGGTAGACACCAACGTGAGTCATCAGAGTGCCCTTGCCACTGAGAAGGTTAATGCTATTCTTATTGCATTATGAAAAGTATTGTTCACAGGTCAGGAAAGGTGATCCTTGCCCACTACTCAGGGTTGGTGAAGCTGTAGCTGGAGTCTTGTTGTCCACTTCTGGGCTGCCAGTACAAGACCTGAACATACTGGGAAGAGTTCAATGGAGGGTCACCAAGATGATCACGGGACTGGAACACCACTCTTACAAGGAGAAGCTGAGAGCTGGGACTGTTCAGATTAGAGAAGGCTCAGGGGGAATCTTATCAATCTGTATAAATATCTGAAGAGATGTTACAAAGATAATGGAGATATGCTATTTTTAGTGGTGTCCAGTGCTAGGATGAAAGGCAAGTAAGCACAACCTGGAACACAGAAAGCTCCTGCTGAAGCACTCTCCTCACTCCAAACAATCAACGACACCTCTCAGTTTAATATCATCAGTAAATTTACTATGGATGCATTCAACTCCGGCATCTATATCATTGGTATAATTAATAAAAATATTGGAGATTGGCCTCAACACTAAAAAAAAAATATATATATACATTAGAAACTGAAGAAAAAACTAAGAACTGTTGGAAACCAAGCTGAATTAGGCATTCCAGAGCATTTAAAGTAGATGGAAAATAGTACCTCAGTCATAAAATAAACATAAAAAAAAAAAACTGAGTACTATGCAGAGAGGATGTTGGTAAGTAGGACAATATAAAAGCAGACACATTATAATGGTGTTGACCAAATCATATTAATTTCCCAAAATCTAGGTTTTTTCAAAGGATAAAAGATTAGTATCAATTATTCTCTCCAAGGTTCCCCAAATTGTCTTCCTATTTCGAGCACAACAGTTTTAGGTAAATTCCACGTGTACTTCAGACCACACTAACAATCTTTGCACAGTTAGATTCTACCTAAGTGTTACTCTTTTCTGACTAGAATGGTGTTCACAGAACAAGCCATTTACAGTAAAATGAAAATTAGTGGTTCAATTACGGGGAAAGTTGACAACATAGCAAACAACTATATTTTCAGCACTTCAAATCAGCTGTCAGAGATGGAGTTTTTGTGAACAAATTCAATAGTGCAGAGAGTCAGATAATACATTTTTGTGGTATATTTTCATTTTCTGTTACTTTTAGACTGAATAAAGGAATGCAGAGCATTGTTGACACCTTTGATATACAAACTAATTCTGGCCATCTAGTGGAGTATCTCCTTTCAATCTTGAGCTTAGCAGGAAAAAAAAGACAGTGCCACCAGTACATGCAGTTGATCATTCCCAGCTGTGAAAACACATCTTGTTACTGCTTACTACTGGTTCAGCATTTTTCAATCTGCATGACTCCCAGCAATATCCGTCAGTCAAAACAAAAACATAATTCAAAAGGATGCAGTTAGTAGAAGAGTTGGTTTATTCATCAGCATTGATTTTGTACCAGCTGCCTTTGAGAACATCAATATAATCCAGTCAAAAAGAGAAAGCACTGTGAGAACTGCTAGATAAACCATGAATATTGGGATGTAAGGTATTCACTGGAAACTTCTGACTACAGAAAGAACACAAACCAAGGATTTTTTCATTAGAAGCTCATAAATGATTCTCCTTTAATTCTTCCAAAATTAGTCACAGTTCTAAACAAACACATTTAAGCACATTTTTAAGCTGAAAGTAGAATTAGACCAAAACCTTTCAGTCTAATGAGGAAACTAACTTTGAATAATAGAATTTGGATTTGAAATGAATTTGTAATTTGTAATTCCCTCTATCTCCTGTTCTGACACATCATTAAAATAAAGTTCATTCCAACTGAAAGAGATGTCTAGGTTCATAAAGAAGATGTTAGTTTCTCTATATGTATGTAACTTCTTACATAACCGTATTCTTGGCTTAGATTTGCATTTATTTTCCCACTGTACACACTGTCCATGAATTTTAACACCTTAAATAATGTCACTGATTTCTCTGCCAGCTGATATAATGCTACTTGTGTTACTGACAGTCAAAATCACTAAGTGTGTTCAAATACTCATTTTTGGCATATCATTTTCTAGAGGTATCATCCAGAGAAATAAAAAAGGCCTGCATATTGTGCTTCACCAATGGCAGAAAGAAAGACAGTGAAAGAGAAGATATCATTCACATTATTTTGTTCTTTGTCCAATTACAGCAAACCAATTATTACTTAGCACCTGAAAATTTCAGAAGTAGTCTAAACAACATATTAGCATGCAGAAAGTTATCATAACAGATGGCATCAACATAGCCACCCTACTGACAATTTATGTTCACCAGCAAAGCTTCCCAAAGTCAAAAATTCCAGCTGAAAAGAGGCAAGAAGCTTTATATTTGAACCTTTATATTCAACAGATGCACAGTAGTAGTTAGAAGTCGTCTAAATGGATGGGGGATGCATTCAGGTACCTAAATGTTCCATATATATGTATATGGAACATATACAAATATATATATATATAAGATAGGCATCTTAATACTGATTATAGTTAGTGGTAGATTCAGAATAGATACACACTTGTCCACTGAATAGCTTAAGTCTATCAAGAAATATCATCTGAAGTATTATTTTTTTATTTTTCATTTATATACCTCAACAAAAAACAAAAATGGGTGAAGGAGATAAGAGTTATTTTCTCCCTTTAAAACATGACACTTTTAATTACTACACTAAGACATTACTTGAATTTGCATTATGGGAAAAAAATAGTATAATTTTACATCTGAACTTTATAAAGAAAAAAAAAAAACAGGCATTATTATATACATAAAAAAAATATATCTGGAATGTTATGTTGCCAGACTCTAATACCAATTTAACAACACAATGTCTTTCGTAGAACAAACACCTCAGATTTGTGCCATATTACTATTCAAAGACTGCATTAGTGTTGTACCTCTCATAAAGTTTGCTCTTTAAAATAAATTTCACAAACCACTCTGTAAGAATTCACATTTTTAAAATATAAAACATTGCAAAAACAAATTTACAAGTAATGAAAACTATCAGGAAAGATTTTTAGTCCATGGTTTGAAATAGAATTAAAACTGTTAAACAGGTTTTCTGCACCTATTTTTTCCTTGTTTTCCCAGTTATTTCAACTAAACCTGTTTTAATTTCATAGACAATTAAGCAGGATGAACAACATTAACATCTTTTGTGTCTTCCTCTTGAAAACAATCAAATTATGTCTTCAAAAACTATAGATGTAATTACTGTTATTCAGTGAATTAGCAGGAAAGATTTGCAAAACAATATTCTGTAGCTAAGAATATAATGATATCTCTGTTTCAGATCAATAAATAGACTATTTGAAAAAGTCCACAAAGATTTACCTGCCAAAAATAAAGGTTAGTCCTTTGTAATATAAATACGGAAACAAAAATTATTAAGTTTGTTAATAATAAGGAGTAGATTACATAAAGTAACCTTACACTGTTTCTGTAAAACAGCTCAATTCACACATGGATTATAATCACCTTATTTCACAAGTAAACTCACCCAAATAATTCTGTCTTTGGCATAAATGTTTGTTATTTATAAAATAATTTTACTAGTTATGATCTGATATCACTGGAAATATAAGTAGATGTGTATTTTAAATTTTTTTATTACTTTTTAGCACTTGCTATGTCAACGTAGATTCACAAATCAGAAAATATCATTAACTGCTTCTTAAATATTATTTATTTTAAATGACTCCTCTAAGCACTACTTCTTCCACTGGCAGTATCTACCAAACCTGAATTCATTATATTCACTTCCTAGAAAATATTCACCATTTTTAAGTATCCCATTGTCATTAAACCAAAAGGAAAGTACTTATTTTTAGTGGAGTATTTTACTTCCTATTTGAGGAAACTGGAGAACCTTTATTTGGTAAACTATTGTTAAAGTTTCAATCCTTTAATAAACTCTAGAAACCTAGGTGCCATGTTGCATATTTTTCCATTAGAGAAACAGAATTCTTCTGCTAATTTGCAAATGATTACAATTTATTGCACAAATTTCAGAAGTTCATCGATTCATAGATTCATAGATGCATTAGGTTGGAAAGGACCCTACAAGATCATCTAGTCCAATCATCCTCCTATCACCATCCCTACCCACTAAACTACTAAATCAAATCCCTTAGCACCTCATCTAAACGCTTCTTGAACAGCGCTAGGGATGGTGCCTCAACCACCTCCCTAGGCAGGCCATTCCAGTGCCTGACCACTCTTTCAGAGAAAAAATTTTTCCTCAAATCTAATCTAAATCTTCCTTGGTGCAACTTGTGGCCATTCCCTCTCGTCCTGCCACTAGTAATCTGGGAGAAGAGGCTGACCCCCTCCGCACCACAATCCCACTTCAGGAAGTGGTAGAGTGCAATCAGGTCCCCTCTGAGCCTCCTTTTCTCCAGACTAAACAATCCCAGCTCCCTCAGCCGCTCCTCATAAGACTTGTGCTCC
>VXAB01009400.1:46284-106525 GCA_013399175.1 Odontophorus gujanensis | reverse complement strand
GATACCTATTTTAAGGTATGTTAAAAAAGAAAAAGAATCAAATATTACCTTGTCTTGCCTAACAAATTCATTTACAGGTTTATCCATGCAAGCTTTTTTCCCTTTAACTATCTCAATTAAAAAAAAAATAAAAATATATGATATTTTTCTGTCAGTGTCAGTATGTCAGCTCAAGACTTTGGTTACTGTGATTTTCTACACTACATAACATGTAGATTGTTCTTATTATCATATGTCTCCAAAAAAGAAACTTAATCTGACAAACCTATCTCTGAGCTTTGCAATGACATTATGACAGTGCACTGCTATTAGAACATCTTGTCATAAATCAACAGGCTCTGCTAACTGAATGGTAATTTGTACAGGAATAACCCTGCATGTCACAGACCATTTCTGAGGGAGCAGTGAATGCACATAAAGGAGAAAGATGTTATACTCCAATAACATTTTTCAGTCCTCACAGTTCCTCTTTCTATTTTACCCTTCTTATGTGTATGCAAATTTAGACTGAATCAACAATCCCAGTTAACACAGAGAGAGATTTTAAGGGGTTCGTAACAGCAAGAAACATGTTTGGACTTCCCAAGCAGCCCAGGAGGGGCCTACGGTGGACCAGGCTGTCACCCCATGGGCACCATGAGACCTCCACATGCAGTTAATGGTCAACGAGGAGGAGGAATGTGATTTTAGTTTGCTCATAGTTATCACTTCTCTAATTTGTTATTAGTACGCAATAAATTGCATTCATCTCCCTTTATACTGTGTCTGTTTTGATAGTGACAGTAACTGGTGACTGATCCTTCTCTAGTTATCTCACCCTGAGTCTTTTTTCATTGTATTTTCATTTCCTGCTCCTTTGAGGAGGGGGAGTGAGAGAGTAGTGTGGTGGTGCTGAGCTTCCACTAATGTTAAACCACCACCTGTATATGAAATCAGAATGTCAGAGGCCTTTTAACCTTTCTGATCCTCCAAGCATTTCTTTATTGTCACTCACATTATCCACTGTATCAGAAACAGGCAATTAACAGGGCATATTTTCTGAAACTAAATGTAAACAGATAGTAGATAATTATTCCTAGCTTAATACTCCTGAGCACTCAACTGTGGGATGAGATTCAGAATATATTATCTGGCTCTTTTTCACTCCTAATACTCTTACCACGAAACAAAATCAAACTTTAGACCAAGGTTTTCATGACAAGCATTTGTTCCATTTGTAGTTCTCACAGATAAACAGCATTTGAGCAGAATTCAGGCAACTGTTTTTTATTGTAGAAGACAGGGAAGTAGGAAGGGTACAGTAACATTGGTTTGCTTTAAAAAGCAACAACAATCAAACAACAACAACAAAACACACACACAAAAAAAGCAAGCAAACAAACAAACAAAAAACCTATTTATCTTCACATACACCAAGCTACTGAACACCAAGATATTAACCAAACACTTCCCTTTAATGAAAATTCAATATGGACAGCTGAAAATCTCTTGCTTCTAAGTATTTTCACTTAGATGATTTTTGATGTACATAGAACTATTTTAGAGACTATAAATTCTGTAGTGGCTTCATGCAGACCTAAGAGCTTGGATTAGGTAACAGGCTCAGACTATAATCAAACTGATTTAGAATTATATTTGTACTCTGTTACTCTTAACAACTGCATAAATTATTGAGATAAAACCAAATTATTGCTGATTCTTAACATATTTCATAATACTGACCAGTAAGAAAACGCATTGAAGCTTTTATTTAAATGAGGCAAATATTTTGACAGCCCATTCTATCAGTAGACTGAATTCAGTCTCAAATCACATAGTGTCCTCATCCTTCCACCACCCCCTTCTCTCGCAACTATGATCTCTAATTCTGGTCATTTGTCTTCACTAATGCTTAATTCAAATACAAATTCAGAAAGGGATAAAAAAGGTTAGTCTACACAGGTGGACATAGATATTCACATGCTTCCAGCTGGGCAGATTGAAACTAAGCACAGCTCAGAAGCTGTGCAGCTGTGGTAGCACTGTTCTTGAGTTAATCATACGCTACCTCTCAGCAGGAGAATGACAGTCTATCTTATAACTGGAGAATAAATGAAAAAGACTTGCTTTGTCTAACCAAAGAACCAAAGAGAGAGAGTATGGACTGCTATCTCTAAACATACTGGGGGGTAAACATTAGAAAGGAATACAGGTTATATAAACTGAAGGGCACAGTTGACACAAGAACTATTGAGTAGAAACTCACTATGAATAAGTTCAAACTGTGAATCAAAATACTTTTATCCAGCAGAACATGTGGGTTTTAATCAGCCTTCTGTCAGTGATGCCCACCAATAGTTTTTCAGTTTTCTCATGGGAATTCACAAGTTTACAAAAGATCCTATGAATTAACTGTCCAGCATTACAGCTGTTGGGCTGATCGACTTTTCCAGTTCTTTGCTCTCATATGCAACTGATACATATGAGAATAAATATTTCTGCATTGTCCTACATTTTTTTATGTTGTCTTGCATCTAGCGTACCTTCTTATTTTCATATCAGGAATCTATTTTAGATATAGACTAGTAGCTGAAGAAGAATTCCTAGTAATGTTGTTCAAATGTATTCATCCCCTTCCTACAAAAAATGGTTGTCCCAGATTTTCTAGTCTTAACTCTCAGGTTACCTATACAATTTGAAAAATGCCTATTCTTAACTTAAACTGTGCCATTCAATAAAGCTATCAGTGCACTGCAGCAGTATGTATCACTTTGAAACAATCAAAATACTATTTAAGCCATGAACTGATTAGGTAGGTTTGGTTGCACTCATATTTAAATCAAATATAAGAAAAAACTTTTAATCATCAAACTCTTGACTATAAAATCAATACACTATTTAAAAAAATTCACTACCTCCGAAGAAATAATGTCTGCATATGAATACTCCTGAAAACTGGGGCACATTCATCTTTATTTGATAGTTAAGGAGATCCTACTAGAAGATGAAACCTGCCATTTATATGATTATTCAGTCCGAGTAAATGGAAATACTTTAAAAGGATAGCTTTAGCCAAGAGAGATGGTTCCCACAGAGACTTTTTACATGCAGAAAAAGAGAAAAACTTTCTCAAATACAGATTTAGATCAGTAGTCTAACTTGGGTTTCCTGAAATGCCCTTTGAAGATGCCTGACCCAGAAACGCTGGAAAATCATTAGGACTAGATACAATACATTTAATGATCCCTGAATTAAAAAAAAAATAAAAAAATAAAAATCAACCGCCTCCCACAGTACTAATCCAGTTCAGTTCTTTGAGTAATGTTTTCCCTTGCTACTAGACCTGACATTTTCTGACCTACCATGTAATTAAAGTGCCATGGATCTTCATTTTTTAAGATCCTTCCACAGATTTCATCAGTTGGATCAGTGCCAAGTCCTCAACACCAAGACCAGACTATTTCCTACGTTTCTCCTGTCTACTCCTGTGAGGTATGATGATTCCAGTGGGTAGAAATATCCTTTGTACAGTGAGAAGAAGACAGTAGGTTCTGTTAATTGGTGAGTTGTACTGTACAAAGGCTGCTCTGTAAGTATTGCCTTCTGTTTTCTTGTTGCCCACAACATCAGAGGAAGACTGTACTATGGCAGTAGAGGTTGAACCCTCCCACCAATACTGATCCTATGTGATAGATGGCACCAGAGAAGTAATCTGACAAAGTGACATATGATATAGAAGTGCTTGTGGATAAAAGGTGCTGTTTGTAAATAAAGAATTTCATTTTAAAAGAAAAAAATCTCACAATTCCAATATTATAAAGTAGCTATTAGTATTTTACTGATAGATTGCCACGGTAAATTTGAATAAGATAGGGTAAATCTAACCATACCTAGAGGTATGAAAAAAGGGTTTTTAATCATAATTTTGCCTCAAACTGGAATTTACCTTCCATGGTTAGTTTTATTGTTCTCACCTGCTCTCATGCGTGCTACCATCATCTACCTGAGGGGTATTTGACCTATATGAATCAATTTTCCATCGGTGATAGACATGAACAGAATACTTTGTAGCTCAATAAAGAAGTAGAATACCTTTCAGTGCATAAAGTCAAGATTTTTTTGTTGTCAAAAGGCATAATTCTTATTTGTGAAACTCTTCTAAATAAATAATAATAATATAAAAAATGCAATAAAATTATTATGTAAAGTAACAATAAATTATAATAATAATTCTGCTTTCAATTCCTATTCTTGTTCTTGTTTTCACAGCAAGATCCGATAGCTATGAGGGACAGCCATAACAAAAACTGTGTTTTGTTTCTGTTGTGAATGGTGTGGTATACTCTGAATTCAGATGGAACAAATAGCTTCCTTGTAATATAAATAGGGCCATCACGTTTATCTTCCTGAATTTGCAAAACTGATGTTTGTGTTCTTTTAATTGCTTTGGTAGATAAAAAAATCCAGAGGAAAGGCAAGATTTTTTAATCTTTACTATTTCCATCTCGTGTTTCTTCTCAAAAAGCAGAGAAATAAGCCAACGGAATATCACAAATTCATCCACATTCCTGTATTTGGGCTGTATGGTTTGTTTTGTTTGTTCTGTTCTGTGACCATATAATTAATAAAGGTAAATTAATTTTTAAAAATTTAGAAATTCACTACCTATACAATGTAGATTTTAAAATTTCTATTATACACTGAAATTCAGAAGCAAAAGTATTTTTTGCAGTACATATCAAAACCAAAACTGCTTTGAGCAACTGTTGTCTGAATAATTATGCTTTTTTTTTCTTAAATTAATTGACAAAACTTTTTAAGTTATTCCAAGGTAAAACACAGATAGGTCCTAAACAGTATTAATTTTGCCTTGTGGTGCTTTCCATTTATCTATAAGGGTAAATGTTTTAACCTGTAGCCATTCAGTGGCTATACAGGATTCGAGAACAACATCAAACTAATTTTCAAACTACACATCAGTTTATTATGTCAAAAGACTTGAAGTATTGAATTACAAGGTAATATTGTTCCAAGATATGCTAAGCTATCATGTAAAGCTACTTAGAATTATATAATATGGCAAAATTAAAATAGCCACTCTGAGCTCAGATGAACCTTCAGTTGAATTTTAAGCATAAAATATTGATTGTATCTTAGCTACAATTTAGATTGTTTGTCTTCTTCAGAGCAGCATACCTGGAAACTGTCTCACTTTTATTAATTTGGAGTAAGAGTACTTAAAAGTGTAATCTAAACTAGACGGCTGGTAAAATATCTGAAAAACAGTAATAAGACCTGAAATACAAGTTTCATCAATGAAAAAGACATTGCATATTATTCATTTTAATAACTTATGTCCATCTGGCATTTTTTCCAAACAGGTTTTAATTAGAGCATTACTTCAGAGATTATACGTATTACGACAACAAGAAAGACTGAATCTATCCACTGTTCTTCCTCCTGCTCCCCTATAAAAAAGCAGCCTGAAAAAGCTGTTATTTTTCCTACTGATTTGGAGCAACAGAGCTCCATTTTGGTTCTTTCTCATGGTTCTTGTGGCCAGAGCTCACCGTACAGTTTCAGTCTACTTCAGCTACTGATTTTTGGGTTAATGATTGGCTTAGCAGACCATAAAAAAACCCTGTCCAGGAAAGTAGCCACTGATTTTGGCCTCTGATGAAGTTCACTTTCACAGAAATGGAAGTTAATAAATTATTAACATAAGCAGTTAGATGGAAGTTAATATTATTAATACTACTTAAGGAAGTCTGATAGAGAATGGTCATTATACTTTTCTGAAAGACTAAAGGTCAATGATGAAAGAAAGCTTAATTCAATTCATAATGCAATTCTAATTTAAAAACACAACGATACAGTTACTATATATTAAGTTTATCATCAGTAAACATCTACCTATTCACTAACACATCTGAGGATTTTGAAAATATGTAAGTGAAATGTAAAAGAGACATTTAAGGGAATTGGTCCTCAGATCTTTCCCAATAATGTTGTGTGTGATCATCACAGTATCCTACCTCTGCCAGTACATACTTACAGGAACAAGGTGAGTTTAGTAACATGAGGTCTACACAGATCACACCAAGTTGTCAGGAAGTGCTGATCTGTCTGGAGACAGGAAGGCCCTGCAGAGTGATCTGAACAGACTGGATGGCTGCGCTGAGGCCAATGGGATGAAGTTCAACCAGACCAAGTGCTAGGTTGTGCACTTTGGTGACAGCAACCCCAGGCAATGTTATTGGCTTGGGACAGAGTGGCTGGAAGACTGTGCAGAGAAAATGGTATTGATCAAGGCTCAACTGAACAGCAGTGTGCCCAGGTGCCCAGGAAGGCCAATGGGCATCCTGGCTTGTGTCAGAAATAGTGTAGCCAGCAGGAGCAGGGATGTGATCTTCCTCAGTACTCAGTCCTGGTCAGGCCACACCTCAAGTACCATGTTCAGTTTTGGGCCCCCCTCTACAAGAAGGTGTTGAGGCCCTGGAGCATACTCAGAGAATGGCAACAAAACTGGTGGGGATCTAGAGCACAAACTTTACAAGGAACAGCTGAGGGAAGTAGGATTATTTTGTCTGGAGTAGAGGATGCTCAGGGAAGACTTTATGGCTCTCTACAACTACCTGAATGGAGGTTATGGTGAGACGTTGGTCAGCTTCTTTCCTCGTGTAACTAGTGAAAGGACTAGAGGGAATGGCTTTAAGTTGTACCTGTAGAAATTCAGAGTTTGGACATTAGGAAATACATCTCCAAGAGAGTGGTCAGGTGCTGGAACAGGCTGAACAAAGAGGTGGGGAAGTCAGTGACTGTGGAGGTGTTCAATAAAAGTTTAGATGCTGTACTGAGGGACATGGTCTAGTGGGAAATATTGGTGATGAATGCACGGTTAGGCTGGATGATCTTGGAGGTCTTTTCCAACCTTGCTGATTCTTTGATACTATGATTCTATGATCCTATGATTCTATGATTTATACACAAAGGATACATTATTTCTGCTTGAGTGATCTTCTTACTCTGACTAAAGATAATATAAGTTAATTGGATCTTATTTTGTCTTTTTGGTGATACATTTGACACCATAGACAGCATTTCTGACTATTGACTGTCGGCAATACCTCCTCGTGATACTGCTGTTGACTGCATCAGAAAAGATACAGATTTATTCTTATCCAGGTATTATGCATTTTATGCACAGCGTAGAATCACTGCTTTTTGCAGTAATTATTTAGTTGTGTCTGAATGCAGGAGAGATTATAATTCCGACATTGTTGCATTCATTCTATGTGCACAATCATGTTGCTTCTAATTAACATATAAACTCACTCTGTTCTTTTCTCTGTGCTGTTTTCAAAATAATTATGCTGCTAATCTCTGTCGCTCAGTTAAACCTAAATTTCACTGCCACTTATAAAACCCATTCTCCTGGACAGATGTCTGAATCAAGGTCTCTAAAAGAGTGGCCCAGTTGCCAACTATCTCACTAAGAACATCTGAAGTCATGAGTACCCCGCTGGCCATAACCTGCTGAATTGTCACCATTTTTATACAAATTCCCCAAAACAAAATATTACAAAGTCCAAAGGGACAAAAGTAATCACTGAACTCAGCATCTGTTCAATTCACTTCAAAGAACTTGAGAGAAAGACAAAGCACAGCGTGCACTGAACAACATAGTGGGTATAATCTCATCCAAAACTACCTAAATTGATTGTTGGTAATTCATGTATATGACAACAAACAAACAAACAAACAAACAAAAAAACAACCACTATTCTCCTATTTTGTAAGCTGGATCTTGAATTGCATGAATTGAGACCAGACGGTACATTTTCTCATCAGAGAAAAAAATAAAAATAATAGAAGTCAGTTGGAAAAATAATTTAAACAATATGTCACCTACACTAGAAACTTCTGAATATGGATTTCAGTTTATGGATACATGTTTGTTATGAAGATATGAATGAACTACTTAGCTGGGATCTGGTTTTGACTAGCACTATACTTGAAGTAGCTAAGTTAATATATTTATTAATCTGATTCTTTGAAGTCTTACAGATATTGGTTCTCTTGAATCAACCAAAAATTAAATTTTTGATAGACAAAAAAAGCAGAAGACAGAGCCTTATAGCTGACTTGTAACAGAAAAAATCAGGCCTCAAGGATGTTTTTCTTTATTTTAAAGTGGCCTGCAGTTTCAAGCAATAAAATTAAATTTGTGTCGTGATTTTAGACAGATTTGATTTGTTGGCTGTTCTGACTGACAGCATATCTAATTCCATTACTGAGGCATTTTCTTAGGGACAGAATAGCTACCAACATTTTACAGAAGGCTTATTAATGGAATGTATTGTGTCACCAGTGTCAGTTACTGCTTTTTATAATCCCTGCGATGTGTGATTATTTTGACTGTTTTTAAATTAATAACATGCTGTTTGTCAGCTTGATGGCCCCTCAATTAGCATAGGACACTCACTGAATTTCACTCCTCTTCAGTTAAATTATGATACCTTAATTAATAATGAAACTTGGTATTATTAGTTTCAATTTTAAAAGCTGATGTATTCTGATTTTTGGAGTCATTTTAGGATTTGTGTGTTCTTCATGGCAACAAATGCACATACTAATGTAATTTCTTCCTGCGTAAATCTTGTTCCACATGCAAATTATGAGTGAAAACCCCTATAAAAGTGCACAAGTTTACATACAATGTGGGTACTGACTTCAATAAAATCTTTCCCTTGACCAAAATGTTTAAAGTGATATCTGTACATGTAGTGAAAATGCCCTGTTTGTTGTTTTAGGCAAGTCTGAGGAGCTGGTATGTTCATTAAGGAAACACAATGGCTGGAAACCATCAGTATGCACCAAAACTGATTTCTTATATTTATTTTCCATGACATATACACAAGGCTTATCTTTAGGTTTTCATTTTGTTTTGTTTTGTTTGTTGTTGTTTTAGAGAATATGCTATTTCCTTCTAGTAAATAAAGAGAACATATAATCATGTCACTAATACTTTTTGTGACTGATTTTGATGCCTTTGTGTCCACGCAAGTATATCCAATAACATCAGCAGGCACATCATTTTTGACATGGTGTGCAGACTTCTCCATATCTTTGGGAAAACAGTTGATTTATTTGTTTGTTTTTAATGCTGGATAACATAATCAACTTGATCTATATTTGCATTATACTCTGCTATAAAAATATCCAGCAGATTTGGATTCTATTGGCTAGACTGGGGATAGCTCTTTCCTGCAAGACATTTATGCACACAGTCCTCTGCAGAGAAAATGACCAGCTCCAAATACTACCCCTAAATTGAGTGCCCAAACAAGCAGGCAGTGCTTAGGTGAGTCGTTCGTTAGTAGGAAGGAGAATAAAATGTTTCAGTCTTTTCCCAGTGTTATCTAGTGAGCAATTTGGAAGTTTTGGATTGTGTTATATGAAAGTATGAAAATATGTCATAAACACTTTCTATACTATAGAAAGAAAATGGCCATTTGTTGACATGACAATGTTTAGAAAAAACTGTGAGCATAATGCATAGAAATATGCTACTGCTGGACAACAGTCATTCAGTTTGAAAACAAAATAGCTTAAGATCACTGTGTTATTTAATTATGTATCTTCGAATATGCATTTATATATATAAATGTATTCTGACAACTGTATTTGAGTAAAGGTGTACTTTTTTTGTTGTTGCTTTGGTTTAAAAATAAACACAAGAAAATATATAAAATATTATATATTTTTTTTCCTGATTATGCAGTCCTCATGAAGCAAAGAGTACTGGAGTACTGTATCATCTGCTGTAAAGCATCCTGGGCTAATAAATGCCTTTTATTCTAAACATGAACTTTTTCCAGTCATGCACTTGTTATGTCTTCAAACATTACCTAAAATTACTTTCGTTAACTCCAGTAGTTAATTCATAGTGAGTTGCATCTCGGTATTTATGAAAAAATTATATGAGTTTGCTATGTCATCTTAAAGTCACTACTCAAGAGAACATTTGAAAAATTAATAAAGATGAGTACTGCATGTAGAAGGTACTGAGCAGCACACATCCCCTAGAAGAGATGCATGTTATTGTTTTGTGATAAGGAAAATCAGCTTTACACACATCTGTCTCCTGTTTAAATTTTAATTTTCCCTTAAAATTGCCCCCAATTTTCACAGAAGACAAGCCCCTTAAAGTTGTGAAAGAAACAAAATTTTAAAAACGTTTTTGTCATGCATATTCATTCCATTCAGACATTCTATAACGTAAATGCTTGTGTGTGAAAACTAGAGCATGTAAGATTTTATACTTGAATACTGGCTACAGTTAAACCAAATACCACATTATCTGCAAGTGCAGCATTACAATGACCATGGTCATGATGAAGCATAGGCTAGAAATAAAGTTTTGGACATCCACTTTCTTGACGTTTGTCAGGCAGAACCTTAGGACTAGTTGCACGTTTTGTGCTTAGACAGGAGAAGGAATTTCTTGCTCAGTCAGTGAGCCAGATGTGGTTTATAGTGCACCAGAGGAGGCATATCAAGAAAACTTGCAGGTATTAATTAGAAAGAGTAATTGAGCTAACAGCCTTTCATGTATTTAGACTGGGAACATGCCTTTACCAGAGTCTTTCTCTTCTAAACAATAGAGATTTGTTTTGCCTTTCATTCAAGTCAGCCATTAAGCCACAGGCTCTGTCACCAAATATGTTAGAATCTGCAGAGCCTCAGAGGACAGTATTTTTCACAAAATTATGTTAACATATTGGAGAACATTATGTGCAGCTACAATTGAGATTCATGTAGGTTTCGACAAAATTCTCTGGTCTTCTTAGTTATCATCACTCCAGTTCTATTACATTTCAGAAAGCAAATCAAGACAAAGCCCTATGATGTATCCTCAGTTTTTTTCAAAATATTTAAAAACTTTGGTTATCTAGCATTTTGAAGCATATTTACACATATTTACTATATTAAATTTCTTATACCAGATACCACTCCTTTGTAGAGAGGTTGCAGCTAAGAACTTCTAGTCCACTGATGGTTTTTCACAAAGCCCTGGTGTTCCTTCACTGTCCTGACATATTCAGTGTCCCTTGATCTTACCTATAAACTTGCTACTGCTGCTATGCTATAATCTCCCACATCTGCAAAAAAAATGCCAGTAGTATACACGCAAGAGAGTAATATGCTTTGGAAAGGTACCCAGTGGATCCATCACTCTAACTTACTGGCATTACAACCTCGAAAAAGGACATGCAGTAGTGTAGAATGGATTTACCTTCATTTTATGACCTATGGCTTTGTGTCAAAGCTTAATAGCAGGTTGCTTGAACTTTTTGCTTACTTGCAGAGAGATAGATAGGTAACTGCCACTTTTCCCTCCTCATATTTACTTATTTTGCTTACCTTATCTAATAGTGAAAATTTACATCTAGGTGATTGAATCCCCTAGTCTTGGATCAGGGTAAATTCCTGTAAACTTCATTATTCTACAATTCCATAATTCTATGATTTAAAAGTATAAAACTGAAATTCAACATAACATAAATGTATCTGTCCATACATAAACATTTTGTTTCTTTTTTTTTTTAATTTATTCTCCATTTAATAATATAATTCTGCTCATAATAGGTTTCAGTGGGACTACACATGGAATGATGTGCCATTGGCAGCAAATACAGGTGGAAGGTATTTAGAGTTAATCATAGAATCACAGAATCCTTAGATTTGGAAGGGACCTTTAAAGGACATCTACTCCAGCTCCCCTGCAATGAACAGGAACATCCACAGCCTACCCTTGAAAGTCTCTGTGGATGGGGCATCCACCACATCTCTGGGCAACTTGTTCCAGTGTCTCACCACTCCCACTGTAGAAGACGTTTTCCTTATATCTAGGTTTCTACTTCATTCTTCATTATGTTGTCAATATGTAGTATCTCATCTCTACTAGAAGTTGTCTCTTACCTCTACCAGTAGATT
This sequence comes from Odontophorus gujanensis, assembly GCA_013399175.1. Taxonomy (NCBI): domain Eukaryota; kingdom Metazoa; phylum Chordata; class Aves; order Galliformes; family Odontophoridae; genus Odontophorus; species Odontophorus gujanensis. The sequence goes on along the minus strand of VXAB01009400.1, from coordinate 94,546 downwards.
GGATGCAGACTGCTCTCTATGATGTCTGCTGTTGTCTACCAAATACGAAATACATATTTCGCTCTCAGGTTATATATGAGAATGTTGTGAGTTGTTTTTCTTATTTTTAAACTCTAACAAAAATACATAATTCAAATGAAAAAAACATATTTTGCAAAAATTTACATAGACTAATTTAATATATTCTAAAGTAATTGACCCATTTTAGCTATATATAAAAGCACGTCTATAAGAAAAAGTATCTGCAAATCCTCACAATGGTGTAAATGATCAAACTGTTTCAGAGTAACTGTTGCACTGAGGAACCTATGACATGCTTACAGATCCTGCTGCCCTCAGTGCATAGGCTGACAACCTGCAACCCTTGAAAATTGCATTGTCTCCTAATCCTAAAAAATCTGTTCACTCATTTGATATTGTTTCTCAACATTTCTGCACAGGAGGCTAAGTAAAATTTTAGTTTTACAGAAATTCCTCTAGTATTTGAGGAATATATCTTAGATATATAATCTGTTGATGAAAAGTAAATAAATGTGATTATGTAGGAAGATATCTCTTTTCCTAACCCAACATTCTGCTACTCTCTAACAATTTTGAATGGGTTGAAGGAGAAATTTTAAAATACTTTGAAAAAAAAAATCTCTTTTGGGTGAAGGAAAGTTTAGAAAATTGATGACATAGAATTTCAAATTTACTGATTTATAAGGTTTGTAACTGACTGACGTTAAAAGAAAAAGAAAGAGAAAGAGAAAGAGAAAGAGAAAGAAGAACGACAGAAGCAACTGATAAAATTAAAAGCTCATGTACTTTATAATCTGCTAATTTCAAGCTCAGTAGAAAACCCACTTGTAGCTTCCCCGTTCTTATCTTTTGATGCTTATGACACCGAACTTAGTGGGGAGAAAATGACTAACAGTCAGAAATCTTGGTATGAGCAAGAACATAATTATGAGTAAATGTTTCCACATATATAAATTTTTATTGGGAAATATGTTTATTTTTCTGATGACAGAGAAAAAAATGTGCTACCTAGAAGAAGAAAGTCTAACTGCAGCCAGTCAAACCTATAGACTGTGAGCTTGTCAAAAATTTGTGTTTTTTGGAACAGACAGAATGAGAATAGCAGAAATTCCTGACATTGCCATCCCAGTGACTGAATGAATAAACAGTTTTGTCCATTCTTACCTTATATTCCTGTGTTCCTTACACTTTGTATTGGAGCTGCTGCCTTGAAAGCAGTCAATCATAATTTTCCCGGGGCATTGTTATAGACATAACAGCCAAGTACACTGGTAACAGTACTAAAGTTAATTTTGTTTTAGTCAGTGTAGGAATTCTGCCAAACTAGATTAGACCATTTATCCATTTAATCTGGCAGCATGCTTGTAGCAAAGGGCAGTATCTATTGCAGTAAAGAATAGTCTCATTTTGCAAAAAGCTAAGTGTAAATTACTACATTTACATGGGAAACATTTCTTCCATTACCAACTCAGTGGCTACCCTCTGTCTAAAAGAATGAGATTTTAATATCTTACTCACAAACTGTAGTTTTTCACCACGGAAAACAGATTTGAGTTCATTATTTGATATAACATAAAGTCCAAACAATTTTCATCATTTGAAACTATGAAAATAAAAATATTATTAATGGTAGAAACATCCATTCTAGCTAATTCTATCTCTGAGGTAAGTGGACTGGCATTTACCTTGGTTTTATTATCCTATAATAAGAAAAAGTGAACTTGTAAAATTATGCCAGTTAGGCTTGAACAGGTTTGTAAGAAAGAATTCCCTAAGATGCATAGAATATATTTCTCTGATAACAGAACCTTCATATTTTACATGTTTGAGGTAAAACATCTGATTGTCTACAGCAGGAAAAATAAAACTAATTAAATCATTCAAAAACATATAACTTACTTTTTAGCCAAAGAAAAACTGTTGATTTCTTCTAAAATATGTATTTCTTCCTAATAATCACTAAATCACAGTAGTTTTCTTTAAATTACTGTTGGTAATGAATTTTATATAATGTAAAAAATATCCTTAATAAATACTTTCCACATTCTAATATCATATGGATATCTTCATACAGACATTAAAATATCTATAGCAGTGGACATGATATAAAATTTTGGAAGAACATCTCAAATGCATTGTATTTCTGTGACTGTCCCTGTCAACTTTTAAAATTGTAAAGCTTGTGAAAGGACAGATACTGCTTTACATGACAGGTTCATATCATTATAATGATCCTAAAGAAAAACCTTGAGCTTTTCTCTTCCCAGTTATCAACCTATGCAAAATTTCTCCTTTACTTCTTCTTTTTAGCTGTCTTTCACCTTATTGAATTACTGGCTCATTATTTTTTACTGCATTTAGGAAGTCTACCTTTACTGTTACTAATTATTTTGCAAAGAACAGTATTTGATGTAATGTGTGTAATCACAACACTCATTCATTTTAAAGGATTTTACTAGTGTAACTGAACTTCTGAACTCACATTCTAGATATTTGCAAATTCATTATCCAAGTAATTTGGCTTTACAAAAAGCTACCAACAGTATTCAAATAGTAAAAAAATTACTGTAATATTCTGACCAGTTTGTTTTAGGATCAAAATTTGTAGGAAAAACTAGGATGTCAATTCACAGCTTAATAAGCAACATGCTTCTTGCTGTTTTCTTTATTTTCTGTTCTTCTAACACTTTTTAGTTCTTTTATGATAGACAGCTTGCTTCTCATTTCTATGCTTGCCAAGTCAGAATGACACTTTTTCATAAACTGGAGATTTAAACTCCATTATTATTCTGCATTAAGCTGCTGCAGCATGCCAGTCAGGCATTACGATTTTTTCAGTCCAGCTGTGCTGAACTACAAGTAGATATGAAGTAATTGACCTTGATGTTCACTGAATTGTACAATGCTTTGCTACCTACTGTTTTGTGCCACTCACTTCTCTTCATGCATCTTCACAAGTCGTGACCTTTACAGTGGATATTACTCTCCAGCATAGACAAAAACCACCTTTACAAAAGTAAAACATTAACTATGATCAGCAGAGTATTTTGTCAACAGAGAGGCCAAGCAAATCTGCAATACTAAGATTAGAGATTCTAGATGAGAATCTTCCAACAGGGGCACAGAAAAATAGAATTGCTTTTTTGAAAATAAACACTTGAAAATCTCCAGTGGACTAGTTAATCCTTCCTATTCTTTCAGAAATACATGGTGTTTTCTTTTGTAGTTGGTAAAAACTAGGCACATTGAATTTGCCATTTATAATAAAAGATAAAAATATGATAACACGGAAAAGCACAGAAGCAGTTTCATTGGATAATTCTATTATATCACCACAGAAATTTCAATTGGCCTTGAGCATTGCTAATCTCACTCAACATTATAGTTTTTAAAAGTTTATTAAATAAACCCAACAACTTACACATGTATTTTGTTCTACCAAATGGAATAACACCAGGAACTAAAAAAGGAAATATTTTTCTACTTGTTATTCCTCTTTAATTTCCTGACAGCTGCAGTATGACATAGGGTATCAACAGATAATATTTCTGAAGATACTACTTTAATTTTAAAACTTACATGAGTCGTACATGTGTGCAGGTGTTCCAGCTCTGTGCAGAGGGATGCAGGGATCTGGGAGAAGTTGTTTTCACTTCTTATTTCTCATCATTATACTCTATTTTAATTGGCAATCGATGAAGTTAATTTTCCACAAGTCAAATTTGTTTTGCCTGTTGATGGTAAATGGTGAGTGATCTCATGTTTATCTCAACCCATGAGGTTTTTTGTACTTGCTCCCCTGTCATGCTGTCTTAGGGTAAAGGAGTAGTTGAGTTGGCATCTGTCATCTGAAGGACATCCCTGCTCAACCAGAGAGTAGACACTACATTACTTGGACAATTAAGTGAGAACAAGCTGCTCATTATTTAGATTAAATTTCAGTCCACAGCCAGATATAAAAATGCCTCCCTCTCTAAGATAACTGAAAGTATTATAAATAAAAAGCCTTCTATTTTAAGGCTGATTTTACTCTTAGTATGTTTCATATATTTTTCCATCTATGTCGTACTATTTGTGCATTCATTTTATAAAAATGAGGCAAAAAACTCTCTGCCACTCAGTATTTTTTACACTTTCCCTATCCTTTCTGGTTTCTAATGTTATCTAATCTTTTTACATTTGAATATTCCTTATGACTTAATTTCCTATTATATTTAGACCATGACATTCCTGATTTTTTTTTTTTTTTTTTTAGAATAAATAGATTTTTTGCAAGAGAGAAAATAGTTATATGACTTTCAGAGATCTATCTGCAACCATTCAGTTATTTTGTGGTTCTAATCTCCCAGGAGGCTGGATGACAAAGTTAGAATATTTATTCAAGCAACAAGTTACTAAAGCAGCAGACATGAGGTTTGTTACAACACGACTACCACACATTAATTATAGAGAGCATAGTCAGATATATTTCTTCCCAAAGCCTTATTCAATGTAGCAGAAAAACTAAAGTTATTGACTTTCCCAAAACACGTTAGTGGGCATTCCTTCAAATGGGATAATATTATCAATCATGTATAAAGAGACAATTAGAAATAAAACCAGTACATTTGAACTACTGAAATAAATGTAGTTCGGGAACCCATACAAAATGTGTTATGATATCTGTAGTGGAAATTACTTGAATAACTTGAATGCATATGATTGCTTGATCAAGGTGTACATGTGCTTTGTAAGAGGAACAAAACATGAAGAAGGGTATCGTGATGCAAGTGGTTTTAATCATTTGGGTCCTATTGACTCACCCTAGATCTCAGGAAAATATTTTTCTTTTGAGCACTCTAATATCTAAGAAACAGTATACTCATAAAGAAGGAATAAATTTCTTCACTTAAATACACTTAATATCCAGGTGGAGAAACACAAATTGTCCAGAGTGTCTTCTTTGATAAACAAGAAGCAGTTTTCGGAAAGACAATGTTTTTCTAAAAAATGCCTTACATTTTGGGCTAACCAAAGACATCTCATGGTTCTTTATCATTTTTTTTACAGTTTATTGAGTTTTAAATGAAATACTGAATATTCCATTTAAATATTAAATAAATATGAAATATTTAGTTATCAAGTCATATAAGCAAAGAATACTATTACTTTGAACACACTCATGAGGAGAAAATAGTTTTCTTTTCTTTTTTAATGTAGTTCTATATAATTTTACATTAAAATATAAAGAAAAATGTCTCTGCTATTTTTTTTTTTACATAATTTCTGTTCATCACCATTATAAAACTAACAGAAAATTTCTTTACGTGGATAGGACTTGTTATTTCTCTTTTCATGTACACTCCAGTTAATTCTACTACACTGGAGATTCAAGATAAATTTATCTTAGTTTCTCATTGTCCACAACTTGCTAAAGGATCTATCTTGAAAACAGAATACTAAGCATACAAGTTGCTTTTCACTTAAATAAATTTGAGGGAAAGTCAAACCACAATCATAGTTGATTTTTTATTTTCTAGAAAGGAAAAAAAAATCAAAAAGAATAAAATACCTTCCTACACTTTAGAGTAACTTCTGTAGAAGACACAGTGTGAGGTTGAACGTGTATAGTTAAAATAATCTCTTTCAAAATTGTAGTCATTTGGGTTCTAAAGTTTCCTGTATTTCTTCTGACCAAAGCTAAGAATGTTCTTCAGGACACCCTGAATTTTTAACTACTTTTTTAAAATGTAGAAATATGTCTTCCTGACTGCTTTAGGTGACTGCACACCAAGCTCTTATTTATTTATTTTTAACGTGCTCTATATGAGCCAAATGTTTTAGAAATCTTCCTGACTAAACCCAGAAGGAAAGGAAAAATTTAAGAAAGTATTCTTAAAGTCCTTCAACAAACAAACAAGGAGATTAAAAGTGAAGACAATGACAGAACAAGCAAACAAACAGAATGTAAGAGGACCAGCAGGGAATATCATTTGGACTTTAAGAAGGAGAGCCTAAAGCACAGATCTACTAGAATGAGGCAAAACGACCTGGAAATAATGTGGTAGGTTATTTTGTCTCCAAAGTCTGTCAAATCTTAATACTTACACAGCAATATTTATTGCACAGGATAATGTGCAATTGGACTGCCTCGAGTTGGACTAAAATTGAAAAGGACCGAGGTAGATAAGTAAGCTATTCCTTTTAAAAACCTTTTTCATAGACGTTCTCCTGGAAAGACAACATCCATTTCTCAGTTCACCCAGAGACAGTATCTCTCTTTAAAAAGATTCAATAACATCTAGGACTCTGAAATACTTTTACAGAAGTGAAGCACATCATTCCATTCATTTCTATTTCTAATCCTAAATAGGTAAACATAAGGCTTAGCAAGAATTAATAGTTTTACTAACATAGGAAATCCTTTGCTAATTATCATTATCTTTTATTCTGAACACAATAAGACTTTATTTTCTTTTTATTTTTAATCAATCAGCTGAGAAATGTGTTTTCTGAGCAAGCAGCAATTTTACGAGATACCTCTACTAATTCATCTGGATTTTTTCATCACCCCACTATAAAATTCATTCTCTCCTTGAGGCATCCATGTACTTTTAAACTTGTGTTAATCAGTTGAAGCTGTGGTCAAGCAAACTATGGAGATATTCTGGGAAACACATATACTGTTCTAAAACTATTTGGGATATTAAATAATTTACCTTGGCAGCAAATTAATTCCAACTTTCTCTTAGTAAAATTCGTATTTTTAAAATAGTATGAGCACCTGGTTTATCAGAAGTAATTAAGAGGTAAAAGATAAATTCAGTTGCAAGAGACGAAGATATTCAAACAAGCAGTCTCCTATTTTATAGTGTTGTCATGACAAATCTGTTATACCCCATGAACATCTAGAGTTATTAGGTATGTTTTATAAAAAAATTTGCAAAACTATGAATATGTAGTAATCTGAAAGAAAGTGTGTTTACATATGAAAAGTCCCTATATTTCTTATGTTAAGAAATGTCTTCCTCAGCTAGAGGAAATTTAGAAGATCATCCTCCAGTGGACTGTTAATAGATTATTTTAATTCATATAGTAGAAAAGAGTATAATCTGAGAGAATATGTGTTACCAAATTATTCGATTATTCAAGTGGCCCAGTATAAACTCAACTTTGCTTTGTCAAGTTAGAACGTGTTGTTCATTTTCAGGATATGAAGGAATGTAGTCTCAAAACTAAAGCAAGAAAACTAGAAAAGACAGGTGATGAGGATTCTGACTAATCACCAAATTCTCAAGCTGTTATCTTTTTTCTTAATTCAATGGAAGTAGGATTGCTTACCTCAACAAATGTGTCATTAGCCTTAATAAATGTTAATAAAATGCTGAGAGACTCAGAAAAGTTCCATTCAAATGCCAAATGTTATGATAAATAGTATTCTTCATTTTATGTGGAGCGCATTATATTCAAAAATGAATTTCTTTATAGTACACTGGCATATCTAATTTCTGGACTAATAGTATTCAATATGGAATTCATCAGTGTTCCACAGAATAAAACAACACATTATTCTTTTTCCATCAAAATATTTCATACATTTTTACAATAATTTTGACAGGGCACAGAGCATTAGAAACATGACATACTTGACCATCTCCCTTTCATCATTTACCACATGGTAGATTTATCTACTCTGAATAAACAAGTCTGACATTCACAAAGAATACTGAGATGAAAATAAATGAGCTTGAAGTAAGCTACTGCACAGAATAATAATGTGGCTTCCAAATGATCCTAATCTTTAAAATCAAAGTATTAATTAAATAAAAAGTAGTGGCATCTTAACAACAGCTGCACTCATTTAAAATGACAGCACCAAAACATCCTGGTAATGATAGTCACAAGATGTCTGTCATGTCTATATTTGTGAAGTATATGGCTTCTTAAAAACATCAAATGTTTCATAATATATCTCCCCCATAGTCTGTTCTGGGTCTGGTATTGTTCAGCATCTTCATCAATGAACTGGGTGAAGGGATAGAATGCATCCTCGGCAAAGCTGGGGTGCAAAGATCAAAGGAGTGGCTGATGTATCAGCAGACAATGCTGCCATTCAGTGAAACTTGAGCAGACTGTAGAGTTGGGTGGAAAGTAACATCCTGAGGTTACTAGGAATGAGTATTTACAGACCACATGAAGTAAGCTTAAATAAAAGTCTGCTTAAAGTAGGAAAGACACTGCAATGACAACTGATCATGCTGTTTCTTAGGATGCATCAATGTACGTGCCAAGAAATCTTCCTGAAGTCCCTAAAGTAGTTTCAAGAGAACAAGACTCCTTCAGGACAACACAAGCAACTAGGAGTTACACAAATGTAGGAGTATATCAAGCAGATTCTCAGAGATGGGATAAATGTGGATGCAGTCAGACAACAGCTTAGCCAATAATGAAAGGCCACTAACAGGGTCATGCTATCCAACTAAAATCTTTTTGGATTTTCCTGAAAACTTTCCTTAAAAGGAAAATATGTAAAAGGCAAAGCAAAAGTAACTGTTGAATTATTCTTGAAAAGCAGTTAATAGAGGCTGCTCAGAGAGAAGCAGGAACACAGAGCAGTGAAACAGAAGTTGAAGGTCTACTTGTATGTAAGAAATATTTCTTCTGTATATCACCCTGTTACTCACAGATGCAATGAAACCTTTCTCATATTCATCTCTACGCTTTCAGAGTCTGAAATATTGCCTCAGAATTTTCTGAACGACTTCAAAGTAGAGAACGTTGTCTTCCCAGCACAAATATGTCATCCCCTGTTAGTAAATACTGTCTAGTTTCTTTAACCTCCTGTGTGATCCTATGTACTAAGGAACACATCTTCAGTCAGCCTGGACACTTCCTCTATTGAATTTGCCTGCAGAATACCTACTGAATACCTCAGAAGACAAAGTTTGTAAGAAGAAGGAATGTCTCTCATGAGTATATTTGATAAACTTTTTTTTTCCTGTGTAACAGATGAGCTTCCAAGTGCTCAAGCCTCCCTCTATTTGTATCTCTACAGTTGTCTTATAAACTATTGTCACTGTGGTGCACCCTGGTAGCAAAGAGGGCAATCTGCATTTTGGGGTGCATTAAGCACAGTATAATCAGTCAGTCAAAAGAGGTGATTCCCCCATTATATTTAGCATTAGTGTAGCCTTAGGTTGAGTATTGTGTGCTGTTCTGGGACCCACAATATTAAAAGGATTTTAAGATATTTGAATGCATCCAGAGGAGGGCAACAAACCTGCCAACAGGACTGGAAGGCAGGTCCTGTAAGGGGAGGCTAAGGACACTTGTGTCATAGAGTTCAGAGAGAAGAAAGCTGAGAGACAACCTCATGCTCACTACAGCTTTCTGAGGAGAGAAACTGGAAGTGAGGTGCCAGACTTACCTCTCTGGTAACTAATGGAAGCACGTGAGTGAATGTGAGAATGGCACAAAGCTGAGCCAGGTTGAACATAAAGAATAATTTCTTCACTGTGAGGGTGACCAAATACTGGAACAGGCTTCCTAGAGAGATAGTCGATGCCACATGTCTGTCAGTATTCAAGAGCTATTTGAATAATGCCCTCATCAGTACATTTTAATCTTTGGTTAACTCTAAAGCGATCAAGCATTTGGACATTATGATTCTTGTTGATCCTTTCTAACTAAACTATTCTAATAATGATTATTGGATTAGTCTGTGCAGATCTTGACTTTTTATGTAAGATGTGTTTGCTCTTTGCCCATAAACAAGATTTTGAGGATAACCCATTCACTGTAGAATGCTTTATACTTTTATGCCTGCTGAATCTTATTCCTTACTGACAATTTCCCAGACAAATGATTTCAGTAGTACTGCATCATGATATCCTCCTGGGTAGGGTTTTATAAACAAACTGCTAGAGCAAGTCATAGACAACAACAACAAAAATCCCATCAGTGAGAAAGCAAAAGCAAACCATGTCCATGAGAATATAATTCCCAAAACACAGAGTTATGCCAAAGGATGACAAAGAGTTCAGTCTTTATCACAGATACAAACGTATGAGAATTCGGCAGTTCTGTCCACGTCATGTCCCGCAGTCAGATTTGTTGGGTACTGCATCTCTCAAATTGCACATGAAGATTTATGCAACTAAATGCCTCTACTGACTAGTCAGCAAAACAGTTATTGCCTCAAGGTATAACTTCCATAATACATGATCTTCAAGAGACCTATATCCTTCTGTAAAGGCTGCTGGATATGGGAGACATAACTCAAAGACATTTAAAACAGCATTAGGCACTGATGCCAAAAATGTTGAATCCTGCCCTAGATGAATTCCCTAAATTTAAGCTGAATAGGTCTTTCGACACCTACAGCTCATATTTAGACACCTAAATATCTTATTCTTCAAGAAAATTTCATCCACTAAGGAGAGTAAGATCTGTTTAAAAAATAATAATAATAATAATAATAATGATAATTGATTTTTTTTATCTCACTTGGAACTTCTGTTATTTGCAGAATCATTAAATCTCTGCTCATTCCTACCCAACGATGTAAGAGATAGCAATTCATGTTAAAATTTGATCGATGCCTCTACCTGTGAAAAACCATAAAAATATACATTAATAAGAATCCTAACAAAATAGCTTCATTTTTATATGTATTTCTACAGACTACTTTTTAAGTAATATGGAATAAAGGCTAAAGCAATACTCCAACAACAGAAAACAAAGGTATTTTCAAGGGAACATCTAAATAAATCCCAAAACAAACACTGAAGAAACAGCCACATATTAGATTAAAGCATTTCTTGATATGAAAGCCTTCTACTGAATAAATATTTGCAATAAAAATCACTGGAGGAAAAAGCTGTACTATAGTAATCAGGGTAGGAATGAGTAATAATTACATTGAACATGCAGGTACATTTTGGAAAACATTTCCAAGTCTTTTTAAGCTTCTACATTCTGTTCAGTACAGTTCCAAACCTGTAAAATATACTTTATGATCAGTACTGCTCCCATCCAGAACGAGCATTTTTCTGATTTAAAGAGAAGGATCAGAACTGTTTTAGTAGTGAGGGACACGATGATTCATTTGCCCTATGCAGTGATGCATCCATCCACCTACTTATTTTGTTATACAAGCTTAATAGAGCTTTACACAAGAACTGTGATGTTTTGGAATCTACACTAGGGGGCATAATAAATATGACTGTAATACTGTCACTGGTACTAAGAAATTAGTACATTTTCAGAAACGCACTTCTACATGAAGTCTTGTTGAAAATAATGCAGGAACAAAATCTTTCGGATTATGAAGGAGTTTCTGAAGACTTGTTCAAAACCAGAAGTTAAAAAGTGAAGAAAAAGCAGATGATATTGTACACAAGATAAAAGTGAAACAGAATACTATGCTTTATATAAAATACATAGCCAGAATATGAAGGTTATAACCCTACCTGATTTCGTGCATTAATATGATACAGGATCAGATTTTTATGCTTTTCCTTCACTTTGAGGAGAATGTGGTGGTACATAATATAATAGGCTGAATTTGTATTTATGGTCTGTTTCTTAGCCGTAGAGGCGCTGACTGCTGATGACAGGCTTGCTCTTACAAGTACTGGTAAACAGCATACTGTTTTCATATCAAAAGTGTATTATGTGTGCATACAAAAGGTGTAAGCTTTCAATATCTTTAAAAAGCTCAACTTTATATGTTTTCAAAGGTATCACAATGTAGAAATTAAATTAAATTTAAAAAGGAGATCATTAGTTCAAACAAAGATTTCCACAAACTTATTTATTATACTCTATTCCACAAAGCAGGAATAAGTACATAAACACATTTCTTTCTCCACATTTCCCAAAACCAAAATGTTAAGAAGGGATTGATTACAGAACAGGAACTGGATCTTGGATTCCTGCCTCCTGCCTTCCAAATGGTAATTGTTCCAGAGCATCTCTCCACTCCACATAGGAAGAACAAATGCAGCAACATTAAACCAGAATCAAAGTAGATATGAATCCCTCCCTAAAGCTTGTTGCACTGACATCATTTAAGTTACCTGGAAATATATCCTCTATAAAATGTACTGATGAACTTGATCTTTTTTGTACCTTCCAGGGAAGCAGCATGGACTCCAGGTCAAGTATTAGCAGTTCAACAAAATGTTTAAAAAATAATAATGATAAAAATATTTCCAGAACAAAAATGCACACAACACATCATTTCATATAATTTTTTTTTCCATTAAATGGCCAGAAACCATGCAAAGAGATAAAGACATAGACTACTTACTCCCACTTGTTTGTATGCACTCATCTCAGTAACAATACAGCTGACAACAAGCATCCTATCTCACTATATGTTAAAAATTACGCTAGCAAACTAGTGTAATTGTCCTAAGCTCTTAATTGTAAATATGTTCGAATTAATATGCTTTCCAATACTGAAGGGTTACTCCCAATTCCTTAACATTTTCATTTCTTGTGTAATTTAATATTTTATTCTAGGTGCTCCTACCACATTAGTTTTCTTATTAATGAAAAGATAAATAAAAACTAGAAAGGTATACTCTATCTCAAAATCATAAATTTTCTGACTATTACAGTCAGACTACATTAGCTGCAAGAATAATAGACTTCTAGTAGCAAGATAAGACCTGACTTTTTAAGAAACTTTAGATGATTGTCATGCTTCTAATTATCTTCTGTAGCCTGAAGGTTGAAAGAAAACAAAACTACTGGGATTTCAGTCTTCAAGATTGTTATGCGTAGACGTTTATTTTTCCTTTTAATCAAGTTATTGACTTGATTAAAAATAAAACATGCGATAAAATATAATTTAGAAATATCTACTTGCTTAATTTAAGTATTTTTCCAGTTAAAGATAATTTTTTTAAACACATTCATGATGTTTTGGTTTAGATTTACAGAACTCTCAGCAACAAAATAAATATTAGGAAAGCTATATTTTTAATCAGTTGATTTTTATATTTTTCTAGTGAACTCTCTGAACAGGTGAGATTATATCCCATTTTATTTTTGGAAGTTTCTTCTGGTAACTTTAAGAAACAGTATTCCTTTTAAGATTTGGTTGCAACAAGGAGAGAAAATACTATTGCTTGAAAAAATAAAATTTGAAATCGATTACAACTGAATATTAATTTAGTTTAATATTTATTTTAATGCATCTTCTATTTTTTAAATCCTGTGTGATAATCTGAGCCATCTTTTTGTTACACATTATGTCAAAAAGCTGAAAACGTCAATTTGTGGGAAATTTGAACGTCATATTTTCTAATGTCTTCTGTGCAACACACAGAACAAAACTATTTTGTAAATGAATGGCATAAAAATGAAGCATCATTTCCAATGGAAATGAAAATTTTCATGTATATATATTGTTACTGAAATAATAAAATATTGTAAAAACAAATGAGAAGATGTTATCTATTCTTTCTGTTCACTGTTTTTTTTTTTAATTTCATTTATATCAGACATCACCACAATCAATTCTATTTCCTGCAAAGAATTTGAACACGGCAGAATACCTCAAGAGAACTTCCCTAATCTGCTCTAGTGAAACACCAGCAGGACTCTGAAAGTAAACTAGAGCAATGGTCTGTACTTTAAAATACTGATTTTCCATTTTACTATAATTTGGACTCAAGGCAAAATAAAGAAAGGTTTGCAGTGTCAAAGAGAACAGAAGCAGCTATGGAATTAAACACTGGTTGGGGGGTGGGAGACCCAGATCTCCCAGGCCCCAACAGTGTCCATCCAAGTCTCTTCATTCTTGGGTCACACCACATGCCACTGAGTGTTTACCTTTGTTTTAAATTTGAAAAGCAAACGTTATCAGCTCATTTAATTTCAGTGGCCTTTGTTTCTCCTGCCAAATTAAGCTGCCTATTTGCCCTCCATCTTGAACTCTTACATTCACCAAAGCTCCCCAGTCACAAGCTACCTCATCTACCTCATCTACTCAGCTACCGCAGCTGAGTGGTGATGTACAAATACAATATTACGAAGAACTGACACTTTTTTTCTAAGCTTAACACCTTTTTATTTATGCATGTCATCCAAGTTCAGTATTTTTTTAATGAAAAAGGCATTAATAAAATGATACAGTTAAGAGAATAAAATTGTATCAACTACTTTAAAAAAACTATACAAAAGGGCAAATTAAAATGACTTAAGGGGTTACTTGAATAAAAGTGTACTTTATTATTAATATTTTATAATGTGATACATAAATCATTATAGAAAAGACAGCACTGGCAGTTAACTCGGAGGATGTAGGAAAGGTTAAAGCCTTGATAAGTAATGAATGAGGAAAGGAAAAACTTTGCCTTGGAAAGGTAAGGTATTGTACAATGACAGATTTTTCATCGAACAGATTTATTAACACCTTCAAGCAAAATTTTACTAAGGATCTTATTCATTAAAGATGAAAAACGGACTCATACTGTTATCACCTGCTGTTTTTACAGTTTCCAATATAACAGATTTTTCTTACACCAAGGTTTCCCTACAAGTGTGTCTACAAGTGAAGTGGAACTCATAATTTATTTCTCCTCTTTCTCACAGAATTCCTTCCCCTTTTCATTTCCCTCCCCACCTCAAAAAGAAAATGATTAAAATAGATCAAGATTTCCATGGAGTTTTGAAAAAGAAATACAAAATCATTCTGCATTGTTCATTCTTTCCCAGACTCACCCTACAGAATGATGAACATTTATTTAGTAGATAAAAGCTCATTAAAAAATAGAACATTTTTTCCAAGGTGGTGTCATGTCAAAGTTGAGGGAAAAGAGAAAATGCTCAGAATGCTATGTGTCTTGGTGTTAAAAAAAATAAAAAAAAGTTTTGGAACTGTCTAATGTTTGCATAATGTACTCTTAAATAGTATCAGTGTGCTATATTAAATTATTTTTAATATCACATTTTTCAAACTATTTTAAAATTGTTCAGTTCAGTATCAGTGAATTACACCACCTAAGATTTACAAGCTTATTTAATAATATATACCATAAAATATCATTAGTCATTAGAAACAAAACAAAACAAAAACAAAACAAAACAAAAAAAACCGCACCAACACTTGCAAATGAAATTTACCTATGGAATTCTGAGAAAAAAAAAAAAAAGAAAAAAAGAAAAAAAAACACCTTATATCTATTATAATTATTCTATAAATATTCACATAGAAAGATACTGTAAAGTATTTTGTAAAGCATCATTTTTGCTCTTTTAAAACAGTAATGCTCTCATATTTAATATATACAGCTAGTGTTAATACAAAACAGTATCGAAATACTATTCAGAGTCCTATAAAAATTAGGAATGGAAAAGCTAATCAAGTATCTACTACTTTCATGAAGTAAGTGACCTCAATAACATATCTGACCATCGTAACCAAAAACAGCTTTTTACCTATAAACATTGAAAAGTTACTTTAAATAAGTTAGTTGGTAAATTCATGGTGCATAAATAAACACAATGCATCTTAAGGCATTTGACGCATTCAGACAATGCCACTCTAACAGGAATTTCCATTAATATATGTCACGCTCCAATATAAAGGAGGGAGACGAGGTTCTTAGATTATGTGTATACCCGGCGTGAAATTAAGAAGCAACGGTTCAAATGTTGGTCCGACCAGTTTATTGCCAATATTGACCAGAGAGATGGGGAAGAGGAAGGCGGACACTGTTACCAATAAAGGTGATGGGGAAGGGACGGCGAGCGATAGGAAAGATAGGAAAGAAGCAAGGATTTGTACAACGCAGGGAAAGTCACCAGCCAGGATCCTAGGGGCGGTCCGGTTGCAAGCGGCTCCGATGGTCCAAGGCAGAAGAGCAGGGATGGTATAAGCAGGGAGAACAGCAGCAGCGACGGCAGCCTTGAGCAGCAAGCAGTTGTGCTGGAGAAGCGGCACCGGGTCAGCACAGGAGAAGCAGCATGGGGAAAGTCCAGGAACAGCGTAAGCCAGCACCGGAGAAGCAGCAAACAGTGATCAGCTCGTGAGGGTTCAGATGGTAGAACACATCAAAGGAGCGGCGAGGTCCAGGAGAAAGCAGCATGTCTCAGGCAGCAGGCCCAGGAGGGAGTTCAGCAGCAGGGATCAGCTCATGAGGTTTCCGATGGAAGAACACCAACCCTCATGGAGGTCGATCCCTCTTTTATCCTCCATTTTTCTTACCTACGTAAATCCCGTGCTAGGATGCGGGGCAAGCATCTCCTGAGATGGTTATCTCCCCACGGAGATGAGTACCACACAAAAGAGTGTTCAGCAGTCATTGAGCTGCAGCTTATCTTTCTTTCGTTGCCCCAGGACATGCCCATCTGCTTGTCCCTTAGACAAAGGATTTCGCAACCCTTGCCCAGGACTTGCTTGGACATGTTCGGACATGTTCATCAGCAAACTCTGAGGCAGTGGTATAAAATAATAATAGTCTTTTACGATATAGGAGGCAGGTGACTGGATGACAGCTTATAGGCCAGACAGGCTGACAAAGACATACAGTCCTCACTTTTTTAACTGAGTGCTGCGCATTATGTTGGAGAGTCATAAAACAGAGATGTCATACTTGAGTTATTCACAGCAAAATAACCAGTATGTAGCACACTTCTCTGCATAGAACAACACAGCAAAAAGGACATTCAGGTCTCTTCTGAAAAGCCTTACATGGCATTTGTTTGTGTTGAAGAGTTTTATTTTACAGGAACACTTCAGTACTCATCATGCTGAAGAAATGCACAACTCAGAGAATAGAGAAATAAGCAGCTGAAAAATAATCTTTAACTTACCTTTACAGGTCAATTATTAGATGTTGTCTTGTTTATATTTAAGGGTAAATGACCTCCCTATAAACTACTCAATACAGATACAACACAATGCTTTCTAAGGATTAGAATGGACTTAGATTTAAAACAAACAAACAAAAAAAAAGTATAAATATTTCAATAATTTCAAGTGTAGCAAGGAAAATATTCTATTGATGAAAGCAATTGAATGAAAAATATAATGTTCAGTAAATATAATTCTAAGAGATGCAGTGGTCTATGTTGGATAACAGTGTATTGTAGAGCTCACTTTCATATCTTTAAGATCAGAAAAATTTTACTTGCTAGGTCTCTTTGACAGTTTTATACTGAACTTTTACCCATTCTTGTAGCTTCCCTCCATTAGTTACATGGCATTATCTAAGCACCTGCAACCCATGAAATGTGTTTCCCAGCTGCAGATGCTCTCCAAGAGTTTGCTCTGTGACTCACTTTGCTGGTTTTATTGGTCTAAGGTTACCCTAAACCCTCTCTACCCTATAATACAGATGATCTTTAGGCCTGTATTTTTACCTAGCCCTCTACCTCACCATTTGGATCATCATTTTAATACACTTATTTCCAAGAACTTCAGTTTTGTGTCTTTGTTTCCCAGTTTTGGTCTTCCTTATCTTAAGCACCATACGTCTTCTGTTGTCAACAGCTATAGCTGTTGTTTTTGGGTTAGACTGTGCTATATGTTTATTCACATAATTGGCGAGCAAACAGAAACACAGAATCTTCATTTAATACTAGAAATTCAACAAACACACCCAGATCCAGAGTGGAGAAAGAATAAACTAGAAGGTGTAATATCATTATGATCTCTGTTATCTCTAAAAATAAAAATAGAAATGGGAAACATACTTCAGTGTATGCTGTTGTACACACCTATTTTACTGTACCTGGAAGGACTATCTTATTGAGCAGAAAAAAGTTGATGATTTCGCTAACTTATGTTGTTTTGCAAATACATGATCGAAGTTTGAATTCAGTGTGAATTAATTTTCAAGTGCAAGATAGCACGCAGTAAAATATTAAGGTTTCCAAGGCTGATTTTGAGAGTTTTTTCAATAGAAATTTTATTTCGTTATAGTTTATCAAATATAAAGGCACTTGAGGAGTCTTTACATAATTTCATTGTTCTTTAAATTTTTATCTATACAAGCATTAAACTGAAAGAGAATAAGAGAAACAAAATTGAAGTAGAACATATACCAAAAGGTATTAAAATCACAAGTATTTTTTTACCACTGTTAATGAAATAATTGTTCTGAGAAATGCAATTTTCTAAAAGGTCCTTTTCTCCTCTTCTTTCTTACTCAAGCACCTCTAAAGATATTTCCATCCACCATTTAAAGTTTGGGGGAAAAAAAAAAAAGAAATATTAGGTATTTAATATGAAAAACAGCATTCTGAGTGTATCAACTGATTTGGTTTAGTAGCTGAAGAAACATAACACAGAGACCTTCAAAACTGAAGGCTTTTTTGTGAATTCAACTGAAATAATTCTGTCTATAAGCAAAGCTCTTTGCAGAAAAACACATTAGGTTTTTCAGCTGAGATGCATTAATATTTTAGTCAAGCCTTTCATGGCATTTAGTGTAGCATCTATAATGCAGCATATCAGAAGTTGTCTGACTCTCTTAGGATCATAATTATTTCTGTAATTTTAAAACCTGGTAGAATATGGGTAACTGCAGTAATTATAGGCCAATTTTCTTAATTAATGTAGTCTGCAAAATATTCACACAAGTAGTAGAAAAAATGATTAGAACTGATTCCTACCAAAATTAAATAATAAAAAACTGACAATGAAACAATAACATAAAGCTTTCCTTCGACCTCATTAATGAGATTTACAATAAAAGTAATGAGATGATATGTGTAGTATCAACTACAACAAAAGGGCCAAAATACAAAATTTAATAATGTAATATTCTTTGCCAGCATAAAACCAGAATAATTTAATGGAAGAAAGAAAACCAATTTTTCTAGAAAAATTTCCTAATAAGTTTAAGCTGCTACTGATATCAAGAATATACCTCAGCGCCATAAAATTCTGTCACTTTTGGTTTATTTTTGGCAAAACGAACTGATAATAAATTTCTATTCTCCTTCCAGTGTTCAGTCATGATTAGCATCAAGTTTTAGAACAGACTGACAAAAAATTCTAAATGAGGAAGAATCATAATTTTACAATGCAACATAACATCCTAGAACATCCTGTCGCAATCCTAGAAAAATCCTGAAATCAGGGACACATCTAGTGTAGATATTGGTTCCACTCTATTGCATTTTACAGTTGTACTTGCATGAAGTGACTTTAAAGTGAGATCAAAATGCAACGTGTAGTAATCTAGAACCAATAAAATACAATTTTACAATCCTAGCCCACCAAATACAATGTCAGTACTCTGGCAGCAAAGCTTAGAGACATTTAGAGATGAGTCTTAAATTGCAACTTAGGGTCTTGAACAATCACCTTCTGATATGTGCAGAGTTCCAGATGCCTGCTTAAACTGAGAGAAGATTTCCAAGCTGACAGGGAATACAGGGCTTCTGACAAAGCTGTCCCCATAGCAGTACTGTTATAAGTGCAATACTGTCCTGGAAAGCAATTAAGTCATCTCAGCTTACATCCAATCAACAACACAGGTTAAAAAAAAACGTCCATGTACTTTCTTATTTATCAGAACTTCATCATTTAAGGTAAATGGACAGGAGACTTGGCTCTATGTGACCTAGTGCCAGCCTTCAAGACCCAGCTGCCCACCTGAGAGTTGTTAAGAAACCTATATAATAGCATACTACGTACATATACTGAAATCCAACTTATTATGTCTACTTATGCCCATACAGATCAACTACTGAACCAGCATCCAATTAATTGTACCTGTTTGTTGCAGTCATAGGTGCATAATGTCATGCATTTCCAGAGATGTGATAACTCAGATATGAACAATAAATAAATAAATAAATAAAAGCACCTTTCTGGGCAACACAGAATTCAAAGAACTCTTAGGTTTTATTAAAAAATAAAGATGGAAGAAAGGAAATCCTGCAGAATAATGAAACAAGTTGTCTTGTCTTTTGTTAGTTTTGTTTTTGGTTTATGAAATGTAACTGTTAAAAATGGCTATGGGCTGGTAAATGTAAGATATTTCTTCCAAGGCAGAATAATAGCAATATCAAAACAAATAGTTATGTATGTATAATAAATAAATAGAATCTACAAATGTAATATAAATAAGCTCTTCTTCTTGAGTACATAATGCTTGAATTAAACAGTAAACATGTACCCCATAAATGTCATCTGATATAGAGTCTTTGCCTCTTCTATACAAAATAATATCCATCAGTTTGCAAGTTTTATCTGAGAAAAGGTTATTTTAGTGTCTTGCAGTTTTGTATCTTCTAGAACTCGAACACTGTGACTATTCAATTATCCAAGGTAAAAGACCAGTTAAAAAAATGTAGTATATATCTATATCCAGCCACAGTATCAAGGAAGGTTAGCTATAGGGGACATTTAAGCTATTGCAGCTCTACCTAATTTCTGATTAGGACAAGTCTGTT
Source organism: Odontophorus gujanensis (assembly GCA_013399175.1). NCBI lineage: Eukaryota > Metazoa > Chordata > Aves > Galliformes > Odontophoridae > Odontophorus > Odontophorus gujanensis. The sequence continues at coordinate 74,122 of VXAB01009400.1, read as the reverse complement.
ATTAGGGAAATGTAGGAAAAGAGTATTCCCCACAGGATTCTGTTCCTATGTTGCTCTATAACAGAACTGTTACAGAGGCATGGCTACAGCCACTCTGAATTTCACAGCCCATTTACAAGATTTTTTTCTTTTTACAAGAGCCAAATTTTCTTTATTTCAGTTGCACTTATTTCATTGCTGGTAGCTTCAAAATTTTCACCAGTTTCTACCAGTCATCCAGAAACAAGTGATTTATAACAACATTAGCTGTAGAATATAAAGGGTATGTCTGACTTTTTCTGAAAATGCTGAATGTAATGGCCATAAACTGTGCTATACAGTCAGTATGTATGCACAGTGAGTTTTACATTTCAAAGAAGAATCAGAATCCCTCAACATGACAAGAGCATGCTATGATCTTTTAGGATATACTCAGTCAATATGGAGCAGCCCTATTCATACATAATTGATTTGGAGAGCCTGAGGTAGACATAGTTATTCTCCTACAATTCCCTTTTCATAATGATTCTTCATTCCATGCTAACATACAGATGTTTTTGGTACAAATTGTAAGAGCTATATGATGGGAGTTTGGGTAATAACATGAGCCTTCCATTATGATCTAGAATTGTAGACTATTAAGCTAGATTGGTGGTGGTTTTTTTTGTCAGTCTGATGAAGTGGAATAGATTTATTTGTCTTCCCCACCACTATTTAATACTGTGGAAAGGGCATTACACAGAAAAGGTATTTTGTCCTTTAAACTTCAGTATTCAGCCATTGAATCTGGACATTATCTTCAGGAATACATGAGAGCTCATTCCCAATATTTGGAAAAATGCAAATTTAGAATTTATATATATATATATACACAATTAGTATTTATGTTTTCATAATAGTCAGAAGATCTAATTAAGATCAAGGCTGTAAGGAATTATTATGCAAACTAATAGGAAGTAAAGGGAAATCAGTCCAAATCTTGTACTATTTGTTCTCACTTTCTCCCTGTATGCTGCTGACTCTGATCTGCTAGAAATAAACATTGAGGTGTTGCCGTGCTCTTTGCCTCCAATGTACTATGCAAATATTTGAACAATTGTTTAAAAGTGTATTAATAAATAAATATTCTTATGCAATAACACCTTTGAAATTCCCCAGGCTTGTCAAATCAACTTGAGTTTATGTCATGCCCCACTACACTGGTATATGAGGTAATGCTGAATGCCAAAATAAGAATGCATGGAAGGACAATCATTTTGGCCCAGGTGCTTTTGAGACTTCCAGTATTCATCCAGTTTTAACAGACTGTATGCTAAATAAGAATGAAGACTGCCTTATTTGTTGTGCACAACAACAGGGGGCGCTTATAATTCACACAAATTAGGATTTCTTTTCGAGGGTAATATCTTTACATCTAATGCCAAAGTCTTATTATGCGTTTCAGGCTTTTGATTGTACATGAATCACAGGTTGAGTAAATTAATTTCCGTGATGATTTTTTTCTATTAGTGAGGCCCTCATAAAATAATTAAAAATAAAGCTTAGCCTAGTCATGGCACAGAAGACTCAAAATACATTTCAAAGAGGTTTGAATTTGAAAGGTTTGAGCAGATGAGAAGATAAATAAAGAACTGAAGATCTACCGATAAAGACTGACTTAATTCTCTCTGTCTGCAGGATGTTTACGCAATCTTTATAAGTATTTACTGTGTTAATTCTTTCCCTAACTTGTTCTCAATAAGTCTGAAAAACAAACAAACAAATAAAACAGTCTTTATTTCTCAATATTTTGTCATAACTCTGTCAGTAATATTTGACAAAGGTAGCCAATGGCAGGATTGCCTCTTTTTCTACAAATAGTGAATCATTCAAGAACAATTTGGTCAATTGGAAGGTTGTTGCTATCAAATAATTTACACTATAGCTGCATAAATTAGTGCTACAACCCAGTACCAAGTAATCTAAAAATCAAGCGCGTGATTACTCTTCCCCATAACAGTTCTGATTTCTACCTTTCGTAACAGTGTATTCCCAAATAAACTATTTACTTTTTCTATTTTTATTTTTGTAAATGATGCACATGCATTGGAAAACTAGTAACCTGATTGCTTTGACTTCTGAAACATAAAGTAGGTGACAAACACCCAAAAAATATGTGGACAAGTGGAGATAATTAACTCTGAAAGCTTCATTTATTAATATTCAGATCACACTTTCAAACAATCTGCAGAGCTTAATGAATGCACAAAGATTCAAATGTCAATGGATATAAAGAGAAATTGTATTTATATATAAGTAGAATTAGCTTTTCAGCTAAGAATTGAGATGATTTGAAGATGAATCACTAGCAGCAGCAAGCTACAGTAAAATGAATGAACGAGTAATCATCTTTAAGACTAATAAGAACAACGGCATAAATTCACAAGTTTTAATGTTTAGAATAAATAAAATAAAGGGACCAATTCCCTAACAGTTAATATGCATTTCTTTATGAATTAATGCAAGTGACATTCTCAAAATTTAATAAAAATTACTCTCATAATGTTGCCTACAGATGTTTGTACATCCAATGATATCTACAGATACCTTGTTCTTTGGCTAATTATTTCGAAATCATTCTTTCTATTTCCAGGTTGGGAAATATACTGAGACATCATGTAAACAGTGGTCTCCATGTGACAGGCATCTTAGAATCACAGAATCGTAGGATGGTTTGGGTTGAAATGGATCTTTAAGATCGTCTAGTTACAAACCCCATGGTATAGTAAGGGACACTTCGCTCTAGACCTCTAGATCTTAAATATTTCTGGAACAGTTTGCTTACTAGGAAACACATACATCTGTTCTGGAGTTCCAAAAGACTTTTGTAAAAAGAGCATATAAAGACTGAAAACCTATACATGAAAATTTATTATAGAAGAAAAATTTCTGAGAATTTGTTTAGCACAGACATACACAAATGTTTCTTCAGGGCAGTTTGTAGGAATAAATATAAGGATATGTCATGGATTTGGCCTGGTTCAGCCTGATTCTCAGACTAATGGGGCAAGGGAACCCACAGTCCCATGCCCCAGGAAACAGGGAAGGTGATTTGGGAAAAGGTGGGGAGATGGGCTTAAAAAACCAAACAGCATCAAGAGTAAAATGAGAAAACTAATTTACTAAATATGATAGAAGAATGCACGAAAACACAATGTGCTACAACATAATTGGAATTGAAGGTAATAAATAAAATTAGTATCCAAAACCAAAGGCCTTACTCAAATGCTGTAGGTGTGATGGCCAGGGAGCACACACTTGCAGTGACAAGCATGAAGAGGAAAAGGCACTCTTATGACTCCCAAACAGTTTTATCTTTTCCTCTGAACAGAAAATGGGAACAGAATAATGAAGTCTTCTGGGAGCGGTAGTTTTTTGTTTCTTTTGAGAAAGTTCTACCCAGAACTATCGACAAGCCATGGAATTGAAATCTTCAGGCAGGCCTGTGCTCTATCCTCACATCCCCCAGCTTGTGTTGATAGTGGGAGTTGCCAAATCCTTCCAAATTGGAGAGGCCATGTCAAAGGCCTTGCTGAAGTTCAAGTAGATGACATCAGTGGCTCTTCCCTTGTCCACTGATGCTGTTCCACCACCACAGATGGTCAGAAGGTTGATCAGACAGAATTTGCCCTTAATGAAGTAATTCTGGTTGCCTCACATCACCTCTCTCTCTTCTGTGTGACTTAGAATCTACTCTGTGATCTTCCCTAGCACAGATATGAAGCTGCCTACATGCATAGCCTGCTGTAGGGAGCCTGCTTTGGCAAGGGAATGGTTGTGCTCAATGATCCCGAGTTCCCTTCCAACCCCTATAATTCTGTGATTCTGTGACATATTGGCATTTCACTGCATTGTCCTTTCTCTATTCTAAAAAATAGGTGTGATATTGTTTTCCACTCACCAAGGGCTTCACCTGACTGCCATGATTTTTCAAATATTATTGAGAGTGGCTTGGTGTCTGCATCAGTCCACTTTCTCAGGACTTTACAGCAAGAGCTATTGAGTTAAGTAAACAAAACCTGAAAGCGCTGATGTAGTTGCCACACAGGTTCTCTCATGTGCAGGCAGCCTGGATGACAATGACTGGAAATTGTTTCCTTCACATTTCAAAGATATCTTTATTTTTTTTTCCCTGATATTTAAAAAGAAACAGAAAGAAAAAGCCAAACTATAAAGTCCTTATTGAGAGTTCATAATACTAGTCTCATAGATTCTCCCTCAAATTTCAATAATCATGCTTGTTTTCAAAATTTTGTTATTGTAAGAGGAAAAGAAGAGTAAGAATCACTGATAATCACTTCTATAAAAAACAATTCTAATAATTTATTTCTCCTCTCTATAAGATAACGCACCTATAATGATTCCATATAATAATTAATTATTTCCTTCACATTAAACTGAAGAGAGGTTTAAAATTCAGCACACGCCTTGAACACATTGCTGAACCGGACCTCCAGGCTGGCCTGCTATCAGGTATTGTGTGCAGCTCTTGACAGCCATTCACATTCCTTCCTGACTATTGCTGACAGCTCAGCATTCTGAAATATCAGGCACGACAGCATTGTTCAGTGTGTACCTCCATTTCAGTGGCAACAAGAGACAGAATTCCAAGATCAGAAACATATATCTATTAAGATATATTACAAGCTTCCACTGTTGTAATGACTTTTAAATGCTGAACATTAAACATTGCCTGAGGTAGTTTCCTTAGAATATCGCAAGAATCACATTTGTCTTCAATATCTGGTGATAAGAACAATCACAAAATGGTCACTTTTTCATAATAGTTTGCCATGGGGAAACTGCCAGTGTTCTTTTTTTTTTTTTTGCTAGCATTTAAAATAATGATTAATTTAATACCATTAATTAATAATACTGTCAGCTATAGCTAAACAGGTCAGAGTTGTAGCATATTATTTGTAGTGTAATGGCAAACATGATAATATCTTAAAAATGCAGGGCCAGTGTTTTCATTTCTTTGTCAACTTGATTATTTGAAAGGAAGATCAACTGTCTCCTTCCACATTGTTATAGCAGGAATCAACACTGGTATGAGGATAGTTCCATTTGAAAATCCAGACATTTTTCATAATTATCTGAGTCAGCTAGTTTATTGCAAGTTTTGTTTCATACACTTTTCCTACACAAATCCAACTGGAGATGAGCTATCAAATTAAACAGCTCACACAAAAGAGAGACGTCTCTTACTCTCCATACCACAGACCTCAGTTCTTTCTGCAGTTACAAATACATGCAGTTCTTTATGCAGATACAGTTACAGATATATGCAGTGTCAAATAGTTATAATTGTCACCCCTGTAAAAGACTGGAACAGAATCTGAAGCTCAAAACTAAAATAGTTCTAACAGTACTTCCAATAGGAGTAAAATAGTTCTATTAGAACTAGAACCTATGGTACCAAAACTGTCAGCTCTTGCCTTTTGGCTATGCATTTTGCACACAAAGATCCCCTTATTCACACTGAATGCTCTACGAGTTGAGCTGGAATGTCCTGCATCTTTACAGAATTCTTTGTTCTCAGTCCCATACTGGAAAACTGAGATGCATTCACACTGTGTACCTTCTTGTTTCAGGTACTCTTGGATAGTAATAAGTTGGTCTTTGAGTGCACTCAGTAAAGAAGGTAACTGAAAACCCATTTCCTATTTTTTTTTCTAGAAAGTACTTTGAACAGAGCATATACATTTTATGAAAACAGGACATGATTCATGTGTTTTCTGTTGCCACAGTGTTCAAAGGAGAGAGGGAGTTACAGTCTTTTCTTTGAAATAATGGCATTGGCAACTACTGCCAAAGAAATGATATGGACTGTGAACAGTAAACTACCCTACCCCCCTTTAACAGAATGACTTACATTTCCTGTAGACACCTTATTAGTCACTTCTGCGTGTGTTGTTAGGTTTTTGTGGTTGTTGTTTTTCCACTACCTTGATATTTGTACTTCTTTTCCTAGTGTAGAAATGTTGCAACAGTGCCACTGAGTGTTATCAGCCCAGATTGTCACATCCTTATATGGCTTCAAGAGGATACTAATTTGTCTCTTCTTTCAAATACCAACTGTCGGATGTTTCTGCCACTGTATTCAGATGGTCAAGAGATACTTATTTTTGCTTCAGACCAGTATGAGGGAACTGTCAGAGCAGCAGATAATCATATACCTGGTAAATAAATCTACAGAATGTGGGAGTCTTAGAAGTATCAAAAATCTACTAGATCTGTCAGATTTTGACCAAATAAACCAGAAGAGACCTGGATCATATTTTATGCCATCTTCTTGTGCTCTATATTTTTAAGATTCTAAGTTGAAACACATGAAATTTTACCCAACTGTAATTTGTGGAAGCATACCAGTTTTGCAGAGCAGCATTTATGTAGGTTTTTTTTAGCCTACACCATATTTAAAAAGTAGAGTTACTAGGGAAGAATTAGGGAAATTTATGAGAAGGAAAACCCCAGAAGACAGGAGCAGCAGCTTTATTCCTTTCCTGTTGTATTAGAGATGAAGAGAAATACTCCCAGTTGCTACAAATCTCCATATCAATTAAAACTACCAGCAGAGTAGAAGATACAATTAATAACCTAAATTATAAACAGGAAAGAAAGAAAACAAATGAGAAAAGTACACAGTTTAAAATTAAAAAGCCCTCTGAAAATGACAGTTACAAATCTAGAAAAGTATATCTTTAACAGATTGTCAATTCAGCAAAACAGTTTGAGATAGTAGGACATTAAAATATTAAAAAAATGCTGTACAGAAATGATAACTACTAACTGAAGTTAGAAAGGCGAGAATAAAGAACATTCAGAAATATTCGTGGAGGTTTGGTTTTCTCCCACCAAAGTGATCGAGAGGTGTACAGATGCAAAAGATACCATAGAGATTGCTCCATGTCTGATGTATAAATTAGTTGCATGAGGTCTTATCCAGAAATATACAAACAAGATACCCCTGCAGAGCTCCAAATCACAAGTACGTCACATCAGGTAATAAGCAATTCTAGATGTATTTCATAAGTCCTGTAACAGAAAGACCTCCTGGAAATATTGGAGTTATCGGTACACAGGCTAAGTTAATTTTTTTCACCTGTGCAAATTTTTTTGCCCATAAAGAGATGGCCTATTTTGTGTGATGAAACACTCCCTCCTTCATGAATTCCTTCTGACAGAGGGAGTAAATAGTCCAAACCAAACTCATTTCAGTAGTGTTTAGAATGCTATTAGTGTGCTCACCTAAGACTTTTTGCGTGCTTGAATATCTTATATGAAAGTTCATCATTGAATCTTGTTTTAATTTCCCCTCATTCTGCAGTGGTGATACCTAGCTACACAGTTGCCAGTATATATAAGACTGAAAGTTAACATAAAAGCCAGCTGAGGTAGCAAAACTGTCAGGGTTTATTTCATCCTTTTAAAGTCTCTGAAATTATGGAAAATAAGATGGGGAAATAAAAACCTCGTGTTTTTTGCTGCAGTTCTACACAATTGTTCATGACATACATATAAACAGCAATAAAGTTACAGCAAATTTATTTTCAGAGACCTGCAACATTCATCAGTCAATGTCCTACTGATGCATAAAGGCTGAGACTGCCACTTAGCTCCATAAAATTCACACTAAAGTATAAACTCTTTGTTATGCATTAAGTTTTCATCTTTGCTGAAGTTGAATACAAAAGCAATATTATTCCATGTTACTGCCACTGTGGCAGACTACTTGTAAACAGAGATGTAGAGTAGATTTTCTCTTCTCCAGACGGCAGTTTTTAGATGTCAGCTTAAGACTAGCATTCTACTACATTCTACTACAAACACATCATTCATGCATTTTTATGATAGAATGTATATCATATTTTCCCATGTTTTCCATTATCTATATTTATTAATACACAAGTTATTCTATGACTTAAATCACAATAAAAAATGCTTATTTTCTGAGCCCTCTATTTTTCCCATGATATTAGCATTTAAAATGGAAGACAACTTGCTTGTAGATGCACAGCTGACTTTTCTGTTCAAGATTTGTAAGAATGTTCAAAGAATCTGCTGTAAAGCGTGGGTTTAAGTCTTCGACTTTATGTCAACAATATAAAAATGTAAGCAAACAGGGAGTGAATGTAGTACAATACATAGGTATATATGCTTAATTCATCTCTATAATAATGGGTAAGTAAAATCTTCTCGCCCAGTCTATCAGTTTCTTGACATGATATGCCAGTTCAGCCTACATAAGTTGCACAGCTTTAAGATTAGAAAAGGAATCTTCCTTTACTTCATTAAGACTACATGGAGTAAATTACAACAATAGTTTTTTTCCAGAGGATGTGTTATTGCAAGCACCCTAAGAAATCTTTTCAAGGAGAAACGTGGACACAGAATGTTGTTCCTGCAGAAGAACAAGGCAAGAATTTATTTCACGGTGTCTCTGGCCATCTGACAACACAGAAATTAGAAATAAAAATTGTAAATTGATTAGCAATATACAGGTATAACTAGTAACAACATACATTTAGCCAGTATGAATATATGTGTAATATTTTGTCAGATGACATGCCCAAGGAAGTGAGGGCAAGTTGTAACTGGCCTGTCTGAAGGGACATCAGGAAGACCTCATATCCTCTGGTGCTCTTTGTTTAACAAAAGAAATGTCCCTCGGACAGAAGGGAATAGGCCTTGGAGAGAATCACCACCTAAATAGGATAAGAACTGTTCTGAGACATCTTGGAAACAACAAGACGATGACTGGCTGGTGGCAAGATAGAGTAAGAATCAGAATGTAATTTACAAATGTAAACCTTTGCTGGCACAACTTAGACTATGAATTATAAGTGTCATAATGTAATTAACAAATGTATATCTGGTAAGATCACGAACCTGGATTACCCAACCAATGGGAAAACAGGGCAGGGGTAATTTTATGGGGAAAAGTATGTAATGGTGTGCCCATAGATATGCTCTTGCTGGCAGGATGCCCACCCTTGCAAATGTGAATTAAAAATTTTTTTCACCAGAGATCCTGTCTCCTAAAAATTATCTCAGACATTTCTGACAGAAATTATATGCTATCTGACTCTTTATAACATTTTACATTCTTTCATCTCAGACAGTACAAGGAACCTTTATTCAGTATTCATGGGTTTTTTTGTTTGCTTTTTTTGTTCAAGATTTGAAGTATTGTATGAGCAAGTCAGTACTTTCTTTAGAATACTATGCTGATAACAATCTCTCTTTTATATAATCAGGTCTAAAGTCATAGAGGATTCAGTCAGATGATCACCAGGATTTTATTTTATTTTATTTTTTTAATTTTTCAAACAAATTTCTGTCTCTGGAGGTGGTTCTGTATTGTCATTATGCAGGTAAGTAGAAAACTAAAACCTTATGAAAAATCTTCTAATTTTTTTCACTTTTCCTCATGAGGATTATAAGGATTATTTTTATAATAATTAAAAGAAGGCTTCTGATATAAATAAACTGTCTATACTGACCTTCTTCTCCGAGCTTTCTTAATTCTATACATATAAAGAACTTGTCCTGTAGAGAAAACATCAATGTCATCTGTCTCATTCCAATTAATGGGAGGTAGAGGAGGTTCTTTTGATATGTGTACCTGACAGCAAGATTAATACACAACAGGTCAAACATTAGCCCTACCAGTTTATTACAAATCCTAATTGCTTGGGAAGATGGGGAAGGGAAGGTGGGCAATGGAAAACAGAAAGAAAATAAAAGCAAGAAGTCTTTCTAGGAAGCAAGAGAGAAATAGTCACCACCGGGATTCCAAGTAGCTTGTAGTTCAGATATTGATCTCAAGTAGCAACAGGTCATTGGAGATTGTGTTGTTTGGTTGAGAATGATGACTACTTCCACATACCACTCTTAATGAAGGTACAAACTTGTAAGTCCAAAGTGGTCAAGTCAGCTCTCTTTGGAGTGACAGCTCCTAGCTTTTGGATCTCAACAGGTACTCTTTTGTTCCTGTCTTCCAGGCCTTGCCAGCAGATAAGAGTGAGCAGGGAGATGTCCAATTGTATAGACAATTGTATAGATATTGTATAGACAATATCTACACAATATTTTGTAGATGTTTTTATGATGAGAGTAGTGAAGCGCTAGCACAGGTTGCCCACAGAGGTGGGGGATGCCCCATTCTTGGAGACATTCAAGGTCGGACTGGACAGGGCTCTGAGCAACCTGACCTATCTCTAGGTGGCCCTGTTCATTGCAGAGGAGTTGGAAGTAACATTCAAAGGTCATTGCATCCAATTCAAATGATTCTATGTTTATAAGTTTGAGAGCAAAAATAAGGATATCAGAATTTCTAAAGGTAAGAGGTAATGAGTATTCAAATGTGTCTGCACTTCATAAAATTATGTTTCTATACTTAGTATAAATTATATATACTTTCTCATAGTATTCCACATGTATCATATTGACATACTGCACATTTTTTCACCATTTAAGAATGAACATGTGTCTACTCGGGTCAAAAGATAGGTAAGAAATGTTCTGTGTTCCTTCAAAACATGAATGTTCTCTGGAAATTTCAGATCAGGTTTAAGCCTGTTGGACCACAATGCTGACAACTTACCCTAAGGATACCCGGGAGCCATTGAAGATAATACTTCTACTCCTCATGATAGGCCTCCTACAGACAATAATTGTCAGCCCACACCTGTCACTGAGTCAAAATATCAGGCCTGAGTAGTCAGCATCTGAAATATGGCAGGGAAGAATATTTTAGCCTGTCTAATGTTCAGAGTCAATTTAAACTTGACTTGACCTATCTCATCAACTCAGCAGGTATCGGCTTTTTGGTCAGCTGATTCCCTCACCTCATAACCCATTATATTTTGCAGTGCTGTTATGATATTAGTGCAAGACAGAATTGATAGTGTCCTTTATAGCTGACAGGGCAGATGAAATTCAGGAATTATGCTTTAAAATTTATCTGTAATGTACAAAATATGTTCATATTACTGCAGCTATCTTTGCAATCAGTACTGTTTTGTTAGCTCTTTTCAATTTAATTATTAAAAATATTCATCTTCTTAAAAAATTAATATAAATTTTAAAATAATTAATGTAATTTTTAGTTCTGGAATAAAATTCTCAGAACTCCTTGACAGAGACTGATTCCCTGACCTCAAACTTCCTTTTTGTTGGAGGTAACATTCTACACCCCAGATGTTTATTAACAGAGCAGGAATTCGTTACAGACCAGATGAACTATTCTGGGAGTAACAGAACCAAGATAGTAGTTCTCTACAAATATACATCTCATGGTCACTTTTCTAGTGTACAAAATGATACGCTTCCATAGCTGAAATGTTCACAGTGTCTCTCATATGATACTCAAAAGAAAAATCACAGATCTCTTTTCTCTGTTTTCATAGGGCTTGGAGAAGCTTCCTCTATTCAGAAAATCTGTGATATTTCGTAAACAAGCAATTATCACTTAATCTCAGTCTAAAAAACCTCTTACTGTAACGCACAGGCCTGATGTTTTAAGAAATAGCCCTTTCACAAATTCAGAAAGCTTCACCTGAAAAAAAAAGAAAAGAAAAAAAAAGAACCATATACATTGAAATCCCTTAAGATTTCTTTTTAAAACTGTGCAAAAAGAGACCACGTTGAATTGAAAAAAAAAGCCACTACATGTTAAAAGTGAAGCCAAATTATAATTGTACAATGAATAGAAGAAAGGTTAGCAATGATAATAACTACAAATCAGGAGGTACAAATTGTACAAATGGAAGAAAACTGGTATGGCAGGCAAATCACGAGAACAAAAATATAGCAGAAACCATGTAATAGTATGAGGAGAGTGTTTATAACATACATTCAAAATAGAAAAACTAAATTTAAAAATTATGTACTTTTCATAAGAAAGTAGATAAAATCAGGATGCTGGTCATTTCTATTGTATGCTGGGAAAAAAAAAAAAAAAGATGAAGGGAAAGCCAAATCATCTATTAATGAATCATNGGGAAGCCCAATAATATATTAATGAAACATTAAAAAAAAAAAAAAAAAAAACTACATAAGAATATTTCATCCTCATAGCCCAAACCAGGATCAGGTACGTGTATACAAGACCCATGCAGCTCTGGGCACTCATTTCTGTACTTCACAACTAAAATTAAACTTCCAGCATCTTTGTCCTTGCAACATACTAGTTTACAATCTAAGCTTCCTTAAAATAATAATAAACTCATTAATTAATTAACCTGAATGCTACTTACATTCTTGCTTCTGGATGCAGACACCATTTTGCCAGTAGTTTAATCCTGTTTACACTTATTTGGCTTGTTTAGAAAATTTCAGGACAGTAAAATGAGCATTATATATAAAACTTCTATAATACATAGATTGAGCTAATTATTATACATTATCCTGCTATAATACATAGACTGAGATAGTTATTACAGCTTTCCTTTTTGTGCCATCTCGAGGTCATCTTTCTCAATACTTTTCTAAGAAATATTTCTCCAGTAAGCTAATTTACATTATCTGTAATACTTTCTCACAGCTATAGCTCTCAGCAACAGTTAATCTTATTATGCGTATTTCAAATCACAATCTCCTTAGAATATGATCTGCAGTGACCCTGAAACCATAGAGTTTAAAAAAAAGTAAGATTGACAGTGGAATTACAATCCTGAACTTCAGAAATGCAAGTTTTAGACTCTTCAAGGCCCTGATTGGCAGCATCCCACATGAAACTACCTCAAAAGTCAAGCTGGCTGCTTTTCAAGGGCAGGCTTCTCAGAGTGCAGAGATGGTCCTTTCCAGTATGCAGGAAGGCAAACATGGATGAACATGTAGCTCCTGTGTAAACTTAAATGGAGAACAGAAATGTATAGTGGATGCAGTACAAAGACTGCCTACACATCTAGGCATGGTGTTAGGAAAGCCAAAGTTCAGCTGGAACTAAAAGTAACATGACACGTATAAAAGCAAAATAAAATGTGCACTGCAACAGCAAAAGAAGAGCTAAGAGAAACGTCAAAGGAAAGAGCTCAGTACCATTTAATCTATTTGGACATGTTCAAGTCCAAGGCACCAGATAGAATGCATGCAAGGGTGTTGGAGAAGCTGGGCAATGTAACTGCAAGTCCACTTTCTACCACCTTTGAAAGGTGGCAGCAAGGAGAGGATCCTATTATTGGAAAGAAGTAAAGGCCGCAGCCATCTTCAAGAAAAACAAAAATGGCAATCCCATCTTACCCGAGGCTGAGATCAATCTGTGGGAGGTCTATGGAAGAAATTCTCCTAAAAGCTATTTTTTAACATATGAAAGACAAGGAAGTGGCTGAGTAGCCACTATGCATAGATGTAGAAAGTCACTTCATGCCTGATCAACTTCTAGTTTTCTGTGGAAAAAGTGTTGTGAGCATGGGGAGGTCAGCGGATGGTGTATAAACCTGATTTAAAAAAAGTCTTGTTATGTCTCCTCTTTCACCAAATTGGCTATGGATGGGATAATTAGACAAAGTGGATAGAAAAAATGCTGGACTGTCAAACTCAAGGTGTCATGTACAGTGGTGTAAAGTCAGCATACATCCAGTAACTGATGGGGTCCCTCAGGAGTTGGTACTGGGACATTAATGATTAACTTTTTTAAATGATAAACTGGAATGTAGATCAGAGGACACTCTTATGCAGTTTGCTTTTTGCAATGGGGAATCAGTACAGTGTAGGGCAGAGTTGCTCTTCAGAATAATTTGAACAGGCTGGAGAAACAGGCTGACCAGAACCTCAGACATTTAATTCAACAAGTCTCAAGTTCAGTAGATGACAGGAGCTACTCCCTGCAATGCTAAAGGCTGGAAGCTGACTTATCTTTTGTTAATTACTGCAATAAATAAAAGCTTACAACAATGTTGTACCTGAGATCATAACTTTGTGGGAAATGTAACCCAGCTTGTTGTACCCTTTTATACCAAAAGCCAAATTCGTATTGGCACCAATCATTTTGCAAACTCAGAAGAACAATTTGAATAACTTAGTATTGATCTAGATTCTGTAAGTTAGTTGTCTGCTACTCTATGAAGTGAGAGCAGTGCTCCTATGTATTCTAATTAATTTACTGCAGTTGAAATTTTAATGCAGTATGATTTAATATACTTCTTTTTCAGAATCTTTAGGAGATTGTAAATGGGAAGGTTATCCAATCTGGAGGAGACAGTTCTCTCTTTCAAGTAGACCATAATATGAATTTTACATGGAAAAAGGGGAATACTAAAAGAAAGAACATTTGAGATTGGAGAAAAAGATGATCCTTCAAAATAAAGGTAGAACGTGCCCTTCAGTTGATTTTTTTTTTTTACTTATTTGGTATATTCCTAGGAAGTTTAGAAATATGTAGCAGCATTACCATCATAAATTCTACTCTTGCTTCCATGAGCGAAATTTTATCTCCTATTGTATGTTTAAGTTAGTGCAAGCACTAACATCTTTATTGTTTTCTATGACCTATATAAGTATCCAAAGGTGGTATTTCCATAATTATAAACATAGAGCAAGAAAGATACATTAGCAAATGCCTAGCAGAAAAGTATTCTCTTTTCAATTATTTGCTCTAACCTGTTGGCAGAATTATATAATAATATAGTAGCCCAGGTGCCACTTTAGTGACAGAATCATTTAAATTCAGTGGAAGTTTAATAGGGAGCAGTTAGAGGAATTATTCTGCATTTATGCTTGTAGAGCTGGCAGCTGTACAAAGTGGTATTTAGAAATGAGTGATGGCTTTAAGGAAAAGTTAAGGTGAAGGAAAAAAAGATCGTATGTTGATTGTAGGTGGCGTATGGATTCAATACCCACAAGTAATTTAGGGGGAAAATCTAGAATAAGCTGAAATCCTATACAATTTCTGTAATACTACTTTCTCTAAAGTTTATATGTTTGAGAAAAAATTCAGTCAGGTACCTGATGGGAGTTTAAGCGTGTAATTCTTTTTTTGAATGCTAATTCTTTAAAAATCAGCTCAGAGGATTAGAATGCACAAGGTTAGTTAGTGTGGACCACTAAAATGAAAATCCATATCTGAAGGTAACCATTTCTTCACAGACAATGCACTTTGCTGATGTAGAGTCTTCTAGAAACATATCCTAGATTCTTTTAGCATGAATTATTCCAGTTCCTTTCCAATAAACTGTGAAATAACATGTCAGTATTTCTGGACACTGATAGAAGAAGAAAACTGAAGTAATTTTGATTGCTTTATCACTAGTAAGATCGAATTACTCACACATAATGCATTCATCCAAGTGCTAGTCACCCTATGTATCTCTGATGGAATTTCTGCATGTTAAAATTCAGATTTATTTGCTTTTGCATAAGACTAGTTTTTGTTCCAGTCTGTACTTTGGCATCACAAGTGCATTTGAAAATATTTGCAAGTACTGCCTAAATTGTTCACCCTTTAAGTTCATGTCACTAATGTTATTTCATAAATCAATGAATACAAAACCTTAACAGCCAGGTCAAAATAGAACTGACAATTTAGATTGCTTTATCAGCAGAAAGTGTGTCTACGTATATGTGCATATGCACAATGAATGAAATATTTTACAAGAAATGAACTATTTTTAAGCAACTATTTCTGTAAAAACTGCAAGCATAAGCATATTTGCATTAAGCATGTACATGCCTGTCAGGCAGACTATTGCCCTAAGCCAGCTCCTGGCCAGAGGCACCAAGCTGTATCTAACGTAGTACTGCATCCAAGCTAATAAACCCACCAAGCACATATAGATAAGAGCAGGCTGGCTTGCAGTAGGGCCAGACAGAGTTTTATTTCCTAGGAAATAATTGTCTATGTTAAGAGAGAAAATGCTGTGCTCAAAAACAGTGACAACTTCTGGCATGTATTGAACTTGATCTTCCCAAAATACCAAAGAATACACACAGATTAATGTTATGTAAACAGGTAAGATGCACTGAAATCAAGAAATTGTGACAATGTCAGAGATTGTCACTTTAGAGGGTCACCACATGAAAACAAGAGCTGGAAAGTAATTATTTCCAAGTGCACCTATAGCAGAATCAAGAAGTTATCCACAGGAAAAAAAAAGAAAAAAAAGAAAAAATAGGAAAACTGATATTTCATTGTGTTAAAACATCGTGTTTAAAGGCTTCATAGAGTTATGTCAGGGGTATACATGCTAGTTCGGCCTGGTTCCATGGCAATTGTACACTTGTGATACTACCAGGTTTTATCTTTCCCTCTGAGCAGAAAACAGAAAATCACAAAGCAATGCAAAGTCCTCTGGGGTAGTTATCTTCTGAGACAGATATACCCAGTGCTATCGATGATCCATGGAGCTAGAGCACTAACTACTTGACTCCCAGTGCATGACATGATGTTATGATGTTTAATACCAATAACAAAAAATCATAAAACCATGACAAGTTTTAATACTGTAGCGCTTCTCTATGTACAAATATCTTCCTAGGAAATATTAAGGTAAATTTTAGTTCCAACATTCACATTTTGAGATAGGATTTGCAGTTTTTCCCCTTTCTTTCAAAATGTTATTATAATAAGCAGCAAGTTGATAATTTTGTTTTTACAAACAATAAGAAAGTACACACTACTCTGATCCCACTGTACTTAAGGCTTTGCTGTCTCCTATTCTTCTCCACTTCTCTTGTGATCTGTTAAACGAGACCTGCAATTGAAGCAGTCACAATTCAAGGTGAATACCAAGTTTCAGTTCACAGTGGGAATCTGTTGGCTGTCTCCATTGTTTTCATCCTGTATATGATTCTCTGAACTCTGTAATGGTCATACACATGCCTCTATCAACATATGCATATGAAAAAGAGAAAAAACACATGACTGCCCAGTGTACTACGGTTTTGAATTACAAATTTATATTACCTATAAATTCCAATTGCTTCTCAATATAATGGTAACCTTCTTTTAAAAAAATATTTAATTTTTTTAAAACAGTTAACATTCAAAATCAGACTCAATTATGCAAATAATTGAATGACTAAATTATTCCATTTAACTAACTTCTGTAACCTTAAATTTGTTCCTCTACATCAAAAAAATGATGAATCTCTTTAATCTCTTCATTTTTCTTCCTTCAAGAATGACACTTCTTTTGTTTACTTTTGCAAAACTTTTTGAAGTTCAGTATTCCAGTCACTGCAACTCTCTCAATTTCTAAATGTTAGGGTGAATTGTAGAAAAAAAAGAAATTAACTTAATTTTCTGTGTTTTGTGATTTTATACAAACTAATTTACATAATTCATAGGAGAAAATGTTCTTCATTAGCTTCTTTACTGAGAGAAGAAATGCCTCATTAATTTTAAACACATCAATCTGAAAATGCTATCCATGTCAGATAGGATGACGACTGACATTTCAGACAGATATTACAGAGAGTACAATGATCTGCACCGAAAATACAGTCATTCATTATTCACTATCATGTGAATTTACATTCCTGTGTGTCGAAGTACATGCTTATAGGTAATATGAAAGCTTTGCAAACCTTATGATTGTCATGTTAAAAAATGAAGGAGAACTTGGATTCAGAAACTCTTACAGAGATGCATAAAATACTGACTTTATATATCTCTAAAGTAGTCAGTGCTGTCATGTCATTGCTCTCCTTTAGTCCACACATTCTAGTCTTAGAATACTCCATGTTGGAAGGGTTCCAACAAGGATCATTGAGTCCAGCTTCTGACTCCACACAGGACCATCCTGTGCCTGAGAGCATTGTCCAAATGCTTCTTGAACTTTAAGCAAGGCTGGAGCTATAACCTCCTCCCTAAAGAGCCTTTTCCAGTGAATAAATGACTAAATTATCTCATTAGCAGTCATTAAGATAAAACTATTTTCTGATTAATGGAAATTTACATTTTACACAGATTTTTTGGACAACCACGCTGATTTCATAAATTTATTCAAGGAAAGCTAACTGGAATGAAAGTTTTATCCAGTTAAAGGTCCCCTGTTATTAAATCTCAATGTTTGTTTTTGGAATAGGTATTATTAGTATAATGGCAAAGCTCTAGACCCACTTACATCCTCTCAAATACTCAACATAGACTTAACAATATTGTCTGCTACTGTGGTAGCATGGCAATTCATTCTTTTTTCATTATCATTTTGCCGCATTCTGGTTACCCCATGAAGATCAAATGTTTTATCCAGTCAGTTTAACTCTATAATCAGTGCAGTAGTTTTAGTAAACTTGCAGTGTAGGATTTTAATGGATACACTAATCAATGCTGAACAAGCAATGATTCTTTTTCTTCATTCAACAGCAAGGTCCTATATTTGGGCTAGTACCTAGCCATAGGTACTAGCATATAGCCCATACCACCAGCCTAGTAAAATCAAAATCAGCCAGAATGCGAAGTTCTCACGGGTACCATTTATAATAATACAGGACTCTTCCCTATCCGCTAGCACTTATTTCACAAATAAACCACATCATTTCTCTACAGAGAAAGCAATCTAGTTGGTCAGGCTTGATTTATCCTTGGACAAGGGGGAATGGTTTTAAACTGAAGGAGGGGAGTTTTAAAGTAGACATCAGTAGGAAGCTGTTCACTGAGAGGGTGGTGAAGTGCTGGAACAGGCTGCGCAGGGAGGTTGTGGATGTGCAATCCCTGGAGATGTTCAAGGCCAGGCTAGATGAGGCCCCAGGCACCCTGATCTGATGCCTGATCTAGCGGTTGGTAACCCTGCTCACAGGGTGGGAGTTGGAATGATCTTTAAATGTCTTTTCTGACCCAAGCCACTCTGATTTCTGACATATTTTTCTTATCTATGGCAATTATTTGCATATGACTGCAATGTTACATTTTATCAACTTACTAAGTTATCACGTTGTCCCATGTAAAATCTGATCATTTCAGAGCTACATTCTGTCTTGAAGTCGCTGGAAAATAAGTTGCTCTTTTGCTTATTTTTTTCCCTCCATTAAACACAGCATGGGAATATCAGGACTACACTTCTGACAAAAGTTTAAAGATCTAACTGAATGAAGAGAAGTTGTGGAATCAAAAATATTTTCATAATACATACAGATGTCAGCTAGGCAAGCTGTTTTGAAGATATCATCTACGTAAATTGATATATTAAAAGAAGAAATAAAAGAAAAAGAAAAAGCTGTCAATGCATCTGTAAAAGCACACCCCCACAACACCTTCTTGTAGTCCCTATGGAGGCTTGCTCATCTCTTCTAACATTAGAAGTCACACTGTGTTACTTGATTTATTGCAAGTTAACTATCAGGCAAAAATATCAAAGGGGGTTAGAAAAACAATTTGCACCTGGTATATGGGAAAACAGTAATTCTCAGAGAAGTAAAAAATAATAAAAAGTAAAATAAGGTTTTTAAGGAGAAAAATGCAGTACTATTTAAAGGTAATTATAGAATTACTTTGTTGTCTCCTTTCCAATACCCATGTTAGATTTGCTATTCATATAGAACGAGTCATTATTTTTGTCTTGACTCAACAGCAATTCATTTATTAATTTATACATAAAAAATAAACAAGTCCGCCAACATTTTCATTTGTGATCTTCATATAAATTGAAAAATTTCTAACTACTGATAATCTGTAAATTGTTAGCAGCTCAGTATTCCATCTCTACTGTTCTATCAAGGCTATAGATATAGCCTTTAATGAATAAGGTCTGTTCAAACAAACTTTTACTCCCACTACAGATCTCTCAAGTAAAATCTGCTACCAGGCTACTAATTTATGTAAGTTTCAGAGAAAAATGTATCCGTACATACAAGTAGGGAAAGGGAACAAAAATGATTCAAAGAATACTTCATATTTAAACATTCATATTCATCCATCTCATAATCAGTTGGATTGTTCCTCAGTTTATCAATATTTTTCCTGGAAGGCTCATAACTGGATGTATTATTCTAGAAGTGACCCAAAAACTCAAATTACAAGCAATGGTATCTCCCATACTGAAGAAGAGCTTAGCATCTTTTACCGTATCAAAGAAATCTGAGAAGTCAAGCAAATGTCTGGTATTCAGAAACAAGCCTCCCCTTTCTCACTTAACTTCCCAAGGAACTCAGAATTAATAAAGAATATGTTCTTATAAATAATGTTCTTTCAAGAAGAGCACAATGCTGACAACAGCAG
The DNA here is from genome assembly GCA_013399175.1 of Odontophorus gujanensis. Taxonomy (NCBI): domain Eukaryota; kingdom Metazoa; phylum Chordata; class Aves; order Galliformes; family Odontophoridae; genus Odontophorus; species Odontophorus gujanensis. Next base: position 53,940 of record VXAB01009400.1, on the reverse strand, counting down.
CATTCTTCTAACGCCCAAATTCATAACAAGAGACAGCAATCATTTTTTGCAATAGTTGTGTATGGAATACACATCAGCAACTCCAAATGGATATAAAGCACTGCATTTCACAGTTTAGTACATTCTTTGAACTAATTTCGCAGGAATTTGAGTGCCTCTGAAGTGATGAAATTCGTAGGTTCCACAAATTCCATTAATATATGTACTCTACCCACTGACAAAAGTGAAAGCAATTCTTAACCAACTTTCTTTTCTCATATTTCAATTTCTTCACACACACTAATGTAAAAATAACATATGGTACATTCCACAAATATCTTGGCATTCAGTTTATGATGAAACAACTATGGAAAACTCCAAGCTGAAAAGAATTTCTAAATGAAATGCTTTTTTTTAAATCAAAACTAAAATTGACAACAAAATGAACTTTGGCAACTAGATGTAACATACTGGACTCTAAAACTTAGAAAGCAAATAATCCAAATTTCAAGTGACTTCAGCACTTAAAAAAATAACCGCATATACAATCAATTTTTCAGCAGCTTGTGAAACAGAAAATAGATCTCAACCGCACTAAAGTGAAAAAGCAAATTTATAGCAAATTTTTGAAACTAAAAATTGTAACCTCAGCTCTCCTTTGAACTCAAATGCCTCAGGGAAGACTACTCAGGTGATCTACTCGCATACATAAGGTTTATGGGGAAAGAAAAGGAAAAATAGCCTCCCACGTCAAAACTACTTCACAGGTAAATCTCCAGTTCCAATTTGATGAAATATTTTAAGAAATATTAGAAAAGAAAGAAGTATATAGAATGAGAGAATTCCAGAGAGAGAGGGTAAAATAATGAAATAGGTAGAGGCAACAGAGAGTGAGAGACAGCTTGAGAGATGGATGACCAAGGGAGAGGGTCAACTGAGAGAAAACTAGCCAAGCTTCCGTGATGAACACACATGCCTCATTTTCAGAGTATCACTGGGATTGTGTCCACATATATACACCCTTAGTCTATGCAGTTAATTATACGTGCCAAGGGAATCATTGAAAACAGGAGCCCAGAAAAACAGGACAGTCTTCAAACTAGACAACTAAAGAACTGCTTATTTGTGATAAACAATCATCTTTGCTAAAAGTAATGAGGCAATTAAGTTGCACTCAAACACTAGAATATACTGATAGCAAATTATTTATTAGGTTTATGTAACAAAGGGACTTAAGGAATGACCTCTGTGAGCAGAGTGCAGCAGCTGCCCTATGATAGATCACCGCCAGCTTCAGCTGCTCCAAAGGGACCCACCACGGTCAGAACTGAGCCATGAATGATGCTGGATGTTCTCTGGGAGAGCAGATTCAAGAAAGAGAAAACTTCTGGATGACAGCAGCTTGGAGAGGAAGGAAAAAATGTGAGAGAAACAACCCTGCAGCCACCAAGGTCAGTCCAGAAGGAGGACAGGAGCTGCTCCAGGAGTAGAACAGAAGGTCCCTGCAGCCCAGGAAAGGCCTCTGGTGGAGAAGGATGTCCCTCTGCAGCCCATGGGCACCATGCAGAGCTGATCTCTACGTGCAGCCATGGAGGAGCCCATCATACAGCAGTGATTGAGGCCTGAAGGAGCCTCAGCCCGTGGAGAGCCCCCACAGCAGCACCCTGGGCCTGAGCTGCAGCCTGTGGGGAGAATACAGCAGTGGGGCAGGAAGGACAGGGGAGTTCCTGCCCATGGGGACCCATGTGGTACAGTGCCGGAAGGGTGGGCCCTGTGGTATGGACCTATAATGGGGTAGTGCTTGGAGAGCTTCAGCCTGTGGAAAACCCACACAATGTCACTTCATGAGGGACAGAATCTCATGGGAGGGATCCCACACTGATTAGAGAGAGACTGTGAAGGAACAGCAGAGATGAAGCGTTGCAGACTGAATGCAACCACCATTCCCTTGCACTATTTGGATAGTTGATCTGAAAGAAACGTGGTTTTAGTTTGCTTTGTTTCTTACTGTTCTGTTATCAATAGGCAATAAATTTTATTAACTTCCTTGTGCTGAGTCCATTTTGCATACAATGGTAATTAGTAAGGGATCTCCCTCTCCACAGCTCAATCCACATACTCCTTCTTTAGACTTGTATTTTCTCGCAATATCCTTCTTAGATGGATGTGCAAGAGAGCAGCATGGTGATGAGATGTCTAACAGTGTTAATCCACCATACTTACAGTAAGAGTGGTTTCTGAAACTAAGAATTTTCCCTTTCTATAAGGCTCAAGTGGATTAACAGAGTCCAATTGCACACTGCTGCTTAGTGTCAGCACAAATTACTCTCTAATGTAGCAAACAAACAGACATGTTAAAGATTTGGTGAGCACTTCAGAGACATAACATATACAGAAAACACCGTACAATAATATATCCAGTAATTAAGGACAAACAAAATGATTGCTATAAATGCTCAGAAAATAGAAATTACAGAATCTCAGAATGTTTTGGGTTAGAAGGGACCTTAAAGATCATCTAGTTACAACACTTAACTATAGGAAAAGGACACCTCCTTCTAGAACACATTGCTCGAAGTCCCATTAAGCTTGGTCTTGAATGCTTCCAGAGGGGGGACGTTCACATTGATACCACAAAGATATCTTTTGTAGGGGATATAAATATTTTTAGGGATTGGTTTCTAAAACATATTGTAGTAAGACTATATTTTCAGGTAAACAAAATAACTGTGCTTCTTAATCTTAGCACAGTTGAGTATGAACTTTGCTAAATAAATAAATAAACATGACAAACTACTTTCTAAAAGTGTGTATATATACATATATATACACATACACAGTTAAAAATTTAATTAAGGCAGCAATGAGGAGAGGCTTTTCCATGTAGTCACATTTGCCTGTTGCTTAAATATACTAATTTGTAGCTCCCTTAAAATGCGAGAACTAATTTGGTAAATTATGTTACTGCAAGCACAAGACAGAGGACAGATAATCACTCCATGGTACACGTGTTTGTTGTGAGATAACTCTGACTCCTCTCTTGTGGAATATGATGAAACATGTTTTAATTTTTCCCTGAAGACAACCTAAGATATATCCTTTGTTGCTGCAAACTTGAGCCAGGTCATTATTCACTAAACACCTTAAACAATACCAGTCATCCTTGAGGAGAAAACACACACCACTAACACAATGCTTATAAACCATGTGCACAGGATTTGTTGTTCTGTGCAAAGTAAGAATTGCCAGTATTTAAAAGGAAGTGCCAGCACAACCATTATATTGGGTACTGTTTGGCACTCCCTCAGAACATTCCAGCAATTGTTAGGTTTAACAAAGAATCAAAACATCTTGATTAACAAAATTAATTTATCATCTTTTTTACTACTTCCTCTTCATTAGTGTCCTCACTGTTATCCTGTAGACCCTACTTACAAGATTTTATTTCCAAAGATAGTTCCTTGCTTTTGAAGTCCACAACTAATACTGTCAAAACACTTGCAACATGACTTTGCCTTCAGATCCAAGATCACTTCAGACCCTCAAGCCTTCCTGCTTATTTAAGACAGACAATAGTTTTAGCCTAATCAGGAGCCCCATGTAGTTGTCAAAGAGCTTTAAAATATTCCTAGCCATTCTGAAGTCCAGAAGCAGAAAGCATTAAGTAATCCCACTGAAATCACAGCGTTAGAGATTTCTCAGTTGGTCCACATTCCTTCAAGGCTATCTAATGAAGTTGATCCTGAGAGTTTCACCATCCAGCTCAACTGGCTTCACAGTCAAGATGATTTATAAGCCTTTGTCCCGGACCTTTCAGGATGTTTTTTTATCCAACATTACTACTTTTCTGAAATGCTTAACTGTGTAACAAAGCCCAGAACTTTTTCCAGATGTTTTCAAACAATCTGAAAACCAAATCCTTCATTAACCTTTATTTCCTGGTTTTCAGAAAGTAGACTCTGGTTTCAGATTTATTTTTTTCACTCCCTTTCTAAATGAATATCTATTTTCCAGATTCTTTGCCCTTAATCCACATCTACCATTAGTTCCAACAGCTTCTCCAGAAATGACAGTTCCCAGAAATCTTTACTTAAATCAGAAATGCATGTTTATAGTTGATTTTATAGGTTAAACTGCCTCTGAAGGAGCAAGCACAAACGTAAATCCTACAAATATATAGAGATAAATACATAAAAATTAAAATATTTTATGGACTTTCAAACTAGCTGTAAGGGTTCAATCATCAAATCTGACATTCTTTTCCAGAAAACTGTTATAATATTATGCAGAGCACCGCTGAAAATTTTAAAACAAATTATATAATAAAATTAGAAGTTACAATTTCTTTCATCAAGCAGTCTTGTATGATTCACTATGACAGATATAGTTTAATTTTTTTGGTATATTTCCTTTTCATACCTCTCTTTTCTTGCAGCTTGCATAGAACTCTGTTTGGATATATATAATTACATGCTTATGACTGGCTTAGAAGCAGTTACAAAGTTATCACATCAACAGATTATTTTCTATAGAAAAAATCTCATATTGTAATATTGAAAATGAACTGAAAAGGTAAAAAATACAGCATGCAAAGTATAGTACAGTAATAAGAGATGTTAAAAAAATTACAAAGTGTAATCAAAACTATGCAAGTAAATGTAATTCTAACACATTGTGTCTACAACAGTATATTTATTCAACTTCATTTTGTACTGAAACTCTTGTATTGAGCATATGCATGTTTTCATAGTAACTATGTAGAGAGATTGATTTTGGCACTGACTTGTAGAATTCTGGAATTTGATAGTACTTCAGAAGAAGGATAAAAAAATGATACCATCAAGCATAATTGGACCAGAAATAAACTCACCTACACAACTGGCAAAGTCATGAACAGCTGAATTCAACACTAAGTAAATTTATCTTTTAAACATTCTTGTACTTTATACTTGACTCCAGAAAGGATTTCATTAAACAGAATGTGAAGTTTTCTTTCATTACTACCACAGATAACATTTTTCACCCAGGAAAAGTAATGGGCTAATCTTGCATTTGGATAACTGTTTTCACTATTAGATACTCAAAAACAAATGACAATAATAATTATGCACAGTTATTATTATCATGTTAGTTGATTGAAGGTCCTTTAATGGCTTAGAAATATATTTTTCTATCATAAAAAACAATGGTATACTAAGACCTTTTCTGAATGAAGTAGAAATATTTTAAACAGAAAAAAAAAAAAAAAAGGAAAGTAAGGTAGTTTCCTGTAAGCTTGCTTTTTATAATATTTCTGTACACCCTTCAGTGGTGGATTCCAACCACTCATTTTCCTAAATCTTTTGGAACACTGCACAAATATCAGGACAAGGAGATATTTATTAGTTACTGAAGCAATACGCCTGTCACATATTGAAAAGAAAAGAAAGCTATAACACACTGTGTTTAGGCTTTATCATTAACTATCTCTTATGAGCAATAGCATTTCCCTAGATCAAGGAAACAGTAAAGAGACTTGCCACTTTTAAAACTGAAATGTTTCTGTTCACATATCAAAGTTACATTTCTTTTCCCTTCAGGTTCCAGCTCCACAGAAACCAAAGTTATTGGTTTATCTTTATTTAATGCATGATTCAATAAAGCAGCCCCCACATGGAATTCAAATCAGGCTGGCAGGATTACTCAGAAGGCAGACAAAGGTAATATGAAATACTAACAGAGTAAAACTCTAAAGTGAAAATAAGAATGGAAATAATCAAGAACCAGAATAAAAAGCAATGATTTCTTCAGTCCCCCTTACAGTAGAGATATTACATCCTAAGTATTCTAAATGTTCATTTTACTGTTGGATTGTTTTGGCACTGCTCATGAATTTATTACATAATTTTCTGCATTGGTAGGATTGTCTCAAAACAGCTACTGAGATCTAAAGGTGAGCCGTATGAAGGAAGATGAGCCAGCAAAAAGGCAGAGTCAGGAGAAGTGCCTTTTTACAGGGTCCCATGATAGCCTGAAAAGTTGTATTGGAAGGCCTGCATGAGTATCACTCCCCTGAGCTCCCTTCACTCCAGGTTACAATTAAGCCATAAGAGCTGCAGCAATACTATGATGTGCTGCTCCTCCTTTCCTTTCTTATTCTTAAACATGCAAGATCCTATAGTAGAACAGTCCTGTACTAGCTGGATGAGAATACAGAAGATTCCCTTTGTAGTTGTGATTTTGTACAACAAGCAAAAATTCCAAAGGGAAAGTTACAGTTAGCCCTTCACATACAGATTATAGACAGAGTAGAGAATGAAGAACAGCTTATTGGAGACTGCAGACAAGCTCTCAACATATATAAAGTCTAAAGCAATATCTAGCACAATGTGTTTCGATGCGATCTGACTCCTATTTTATCTCATCTTTTAGCTTTACTAAGTGTAACAGTCAGATCCATTACACAAGAAATCACATTCATGAATTCCCCGTTATGCTTCAAGAAAATCAGAGCAACAGGGAATACTGAGTAAAATGTAACATAGTGAAGTAATAATAAAATAAAAGTCTTACTTTAGGCATTAGGAGCATAATTAGCTCACTCGTATTCCCAAGATAAGATGCATAATCCTGTAAAGCCTTAATATGCAGGTCAGTGGTCACCCAAAGAACAAAATCTACAAAAAATGAAATAAATGCAATGAAGGTTTTTAGTTCTAAAATACTCGAATATAAAACATATTCAGGGAGATGAGTTATAGCCTGAAATGCAACAAAAACTCTTCAGGAGAGGATACTTGTCTAAAAAGAATTCATGTAGGAAGAGAAATTTTTCTCTCAAAATTTTCTATCTTAACATGGAGAAACAGAATGTATTTCAAATAAATAGATATTTTGATCCAGTTGCTAATACTAAATGAAGCAAAATTGAACACGTGCTGGCATTTCCATAGTACAAGCATATGAAACCTGTGGGCCACATGCAACCCAGCTTGGGCTTGGACTGCATCCTGTGCCTCCTGCTCCCACATCATGGAGGAGGACATGGGGACAATGCTAACAAATAATACGGCACTGTGCTAATTTGCAAGGAAATCATGACAGTTTTCAAATATTAGAGTTTGAAAAACATGCTGCCAAATTCAGTGCATTTCAAGGAATTCTTCAGAAAGACAAAATGGCAGAACTGAAAAAAGTCTGCCATCTCAAGAAAGTTTTTATAACAAAGTTCGAGTTTTATCTTTTTAAAAAATATTATTTGTGATAGCAAATCTGATTTAAAAAATAAAAATAAAAAATCCCTGATGGTGAGTTTGTTAAGCAGTGTATGGAAAGCAGGGCAGATATAATGTGTTGTGATTAAAAAAAGATCCTTCCAAAACTGGTTTGTCTCATCAGAATATAGCCAGGTGATTTGAAGAAATAGCAAGAGCTACTGAAAATAAATTAAAAAAAAATTAAAAAGGGAGATTAAAGCTGATAATTTCAAATTTTATGCTTTGGCAACAAATGAAGGTATCAGTGCTACAGATATGGCTCAACTTGCCATTTTCATTGCAGCTACTGATAATATATTGTCACTGAGGAAATGGCTTGCATCAGAAATAGTGCTACCAGCAAGAAGAGGGAAGCGATCACCTCTCTGTATTCAGTTCTGGTGAGGCCACACCTCAAATATTGTGTTTAGTTTCGGGCTCC
>VXAB01009400.1:0-41094 GCA_013399175.1 Odontophorus gujanensis | reverse complement strand
AGTAAAACTCTAAAGTGAAAATAAGAATGGAAATAATCAAGAACCAGAATAAAAAGCAATGATTTCTTCAGTCCCCCTTACAGTAGAGATATTACATCCTAAGTATTCTAAATGTTCATTTTACTGTTGGATTGTTTTGGCACTGCTCATGAATTTATTACATAATTTTCTGCATTGGTAGGATTGTCTCAAAACAGCTACTGAGATCTAAAGGTGAGCCGTATGAAGGAAGATGAGCCAGCAAAAAGGCAGAGTCAGGAGAAGTGCCTTTTTACAGGGTCCCATGATAGCCTGAAAAGTTGTATTGGAAGGCCTGCATGAGTATCACTCCCCTGAGCTCCCTTCACTCCAGGTTACAATTAAGCCATAAGAGCTGCAGCAATACTATGATGTGCTGCTCCTCCTTTCCTTTCTTATTCTTAAACATGCAAGATCCTATAGTAGAACAGTCCTGTACTAGCTGGATGAGAATACAGAAGATTCCCTTTGTAGTTGTGATTTTGTACAACAAGCAAAAATTCCAAAGGGAAAGTTACAGTTAGCCCTTCACATACAGATTATAGACAGAGTAGAGAATGAAGAACAGCTTATTGGAGACTGCAGACAAGCTCTCAACATATATAAAGTCTAAAGCAATATCTAGCACAATGTGTTTCGATGCGATCTGACTCCTATTTTATCTCATCTTTTAGCTTTACTAAGTGTAACAGTCAGATCCATTACACAAGAAATCACATTCATGAATTCCCCGTTATGCTTCAAGAAAATCAGAGCAACAGGGAATACTGAGTAAAATGTAACATAGTGAAGTAATAATAAAATAAAAGTCTTACTTTAGGCATTAGGAGCATAATTAGCTCACTCGTATTCCCAAGATAAGATGCATAATCCTGTAAAGCCTTAATATGCAGGTCAGTGGTCACCCAAAGAACAAAATCTACAAAAAATGAAATAAATGCAATGAAGGTTTTTAGTTCTAAAATACTCGAATATAAAACATATTCAGGGAGATGAGTTATAGCCTGAAATGCAACAAAAACTCTTCAGGAGAGGATACTTGTCTAAAAAGAATTCATGTAGGAAGAGAAATTTTTCTCTCAAAATTTTCTATCTTAACATGGAGAAACAGAATGTATTTCAAATAAATAGATATTTTGATCCAGTTGCTAATACTAAATGAAGCAAAATTGAACACGTGCTGGCATTTCCATAGTACAAGCATATGAAACCTGTGGGCCACATGCAACCCAGCTTGGGCTTGGACTGCATCCTGTGCCTCCTGCTCCCACATCATGGAGGAGGACATGGGGACAATGCTAACAAATAATACGGCACTGTGCTAATTTGCAAGGAAATCATGACAGTTTTCAAATATTAGAGTTTGAAAAACATGCTGCCAAATTCAGTGCATTTCAAGGAATTCTTCAGAAAGACAAAATGGCAGAACTGAAAAAAGTCTGCCATCTCAAGAAAGTTTTTATAACAAAGTTCGAGTTTTATCTTTTTAAAAAATATTATTTGTGATAGCAAATCTGATTTAAAAAATAAAAATAAAAAATCCCTGATGGTGAGTTTGTTAAGCAGTGTATGGAAAGCAGGGCAGATATAATGTGTTGTGATTAAAAAAAGATCCTTCCAAAACTGGTTTGTCTCATCAGAATATAGCCAGGTGATTTGAAGAAATAGCAAGAGCTACTGAAAATAAATTAAAAAAAAATTAAAAAGGGAGATTACAGCTGATAATTTCAAATTTTATGCTTTGGCAACAAATGAAGGTATCAGTGCTACAGATATGGCTCAACTTGCCATTTTCATTGCAGCTACTGATAATATATTGTCACTGAGGAAATGGCTTGCATCAGAAATAGTGCTACCAGCAAGAAGAGGGAAGCGATCACCTCTCTGTATTCAGTTCTGGTGAGGCCACACCTCAAATATTGTGTTTAGTTTTGGGCTCCTCACTACAAGAAAGACAGTGAGGCCCTAGAGCATGTTCAGAGAAGGGCAACAAAGCTGGTGGGAATCTAGAGCACCATGAGGAGCAGCTGAGGAAACTGGGATTATTTTGTCTGGAGAAGAGGAGGCTCAACTATTCCTTGATACTCTCAACAACTACCTGAAGATGGGTTGTGCTGAGGTGGGAGTCTGTTTCTTTCCCCATGTAACTAGCAATAGAACTAGAGGGAACAGCTTCAAGTTGCCCCAGGAGAGATTCAGGTTGGACATTCAGAAACACTTCTCCAAGAGCATTCAGACACTGGAGTGGGCTGTCCAGGGAGGTGGCAGCGCCGCTGATCCTGGAGGCATTCAAGAAAACGTTTAGATATACTGAAGGTTCATGATTTAGTAGGAGATAATAGTAATAGGTGTATAGTTGGTCTGGATGATCTTGGAGGTGCTTTCCAACCTTACTGATCCTATGATTGTAAGAGTACCTGTAAAAGCTTTAAAAACTGATAACATCACACAACCTGTCATCAAAACTATGAATTTCATGAAGCCCAAGTGACGGAATCATCACCAATTCTAGGAGTTCCTTAAAAGAATACACGCTAATTATGGGGTCATCATTTACTTTTCTGAAGGAAGGTGGCTAAGTCAGGACAAAATGCTAGAAAGACTTTACAATTTGCAAAGTTTATGGAATTAAATGGAAAATTTGTGCAAGGGTGTGAACATTAATAATAGCTCACAGATTTAGCATTTTTGGTCAATTTGACTGTTCATTTAAATGTACTAAATGTGTATTCAAGGGGAAAATCACCTTACCTGTGCTTTGTTTCGAACAATAACAGCATTCAAAATGAAACGTAAATGATGACAAGCTCAAGTTATAGCAAACAGTTTCATGCATTTTGATACACTGGCTGAAAACAGGCCTGTGAACAATGAAAAATATGCAGCCATGCTTTATGTTTTGATGCACGAATTCGAGAATATGTTTCAAAATTTCCAAAACAAATGGTCTTTTTTTTTTTTTTTTTTTGCATATTTGCAACTATGTATGAATTTTTTGCAAATTCATACATATTCATCAGTTTATTACCCCCACTGAAATGACCAAGTAATATTTTGGGTAAGATACAGAATATTTTAGAAGAAATGTAAAACGCACCATTAAACAGCAGAGTTGTTGAACTGTTATTATTTGCTTTCATGATTATTCCAATTTTACTTTCCTATCACCTGGCCACAGGCAGATACTAGAACATATGATTGCAGAACAGTTTTAAAGAACATTTTCCTTTATTAAGTTTTTACTGCAAGCATTTAGAAAGGTACGTTACATGATTTCAGTGATTTGATGGCCCCAAGCAGGGCCATCAACCTCCCGATCTGGTACTAGATCAGGCTGCACAGGGCCCCATCCCACCTGATCTTGAACTCCTCCAGGGACAGAGCAACCACAACCTCTCTGGTCAGCCTGTTCCGGATCGTCATCACTCTCTGTAAAGAACTTCCCCCTGGCAACCGATCTAAACCTTCCCTCCTTAAGCTTAGTCTCATTCCCCTTTACAAGAAATATTACTTGCAGCATTCACTGTAATGATAATCTGTCTTTTCATGCAATTGTCTGGTTACTTTGTTTTTCTCTATGACTGGCTAATATCAGTTAGTTTGCATGAATGATTGAAACTTAGGTAATAATTTCTACTGCTCAGTATAATTTTGTGACCTAACTATTCAGCTGTTAAATATTTTACTTGTGAAATTTCCATATAGAAGGAAATGCTAAGTAAAAAATAGATATGTTCTGCCTCTTCATTCCACATGCATCAAGGCTACATACACATGTGACAAGGCATGCTTTGCATTTCACCCACTCAATGTTTTCATTTCTCTCACACACAGAGTTAGAGAAGTCACTAAATTGATATATCAAGATATCGTGCATTTCTGAATCTTTTCAGAAAGAAATAATTTCCTGAAAGATAATCTCTACGCTATCTGTCACAGGCCTAGCACAAAAGCAAGTATTATTTTCTTTGAATAAAAATATCATCTTAAAAAAAAAATACACAGGCAGGTTTGGGGAAATTGCATTAACTTTCACATATAGTCCCAAATAAATTCATATTGTACAAGAACAACATTCAAGCTAAAAATAAATAAATAAAGAAATAAAAGGAAGGAGATAAGACATTAACCTTTGAGAAGAATTCTATTAGGCCATATTTTCAAAGTAAGAAAAAAGCATCCAGCTTCCCTGGACTTCTAATTTTTTTTCTTTTTAATGCAGCTTTTTAAAGTAAATGGAGAAAGAGGTGGAAAAGTCAATGAAGTAAAGTAAGTTTCAAACACAAGTTTCTACTCTAGTAAGGAGGTGCAGCTCAGCTCTGGCAGGTCCACTCACTGTTTCCCCACTTCTCCTCCTACTTTTAGACAGACACCTCCCTAAGGGTGACAAAGAAAACAGAATCATGCCATGCCAAGACCCACTCCATATGTCCCATACAACCCAGTCAGGTTACATCTCCCATACCTCCCAACCCATGGCTATTTTCTATTGCTGGCAGACAGTAACTATAGGGGCTGCTGGAGGCAGAAGACAGTAGTTCATCTAGTTTGCTTAATGCTGTATTACTAAACTTGTAAACCCCACATAACTGACATTTGTTGACAGTCAACCACTACTCCAGTATTGTCTTCTCCAGTCCACCTCCCTACCTTCATCCTCCTGTGTCTCCAGCCCATCACCATCCTTCCATTCACTTCAGAGGGATGGAACATAGAAAATAAAACTATAACAGTCTCAAGGATCTCAAGATAGGAGGAAGAGAAGGTTGTAACTACCCAGAAGAATTAGAGATCCTGCTCCAGTGAATGGAGAACAAAATAGTAATTGCATCAGAAAATCTCTCTGGAGAGAGACACACTAATCACATAAGAAAGTACTAGAAAAGGAATTAATCCAGGTATCTCCTTGGGACATTGGCAGACTAACACTATAATTGATATACACCCTTAGTACAGACTGCTGGGTGAGGAAACACTTTCCTCCCTCTCCACACCCCCATTACAACTCAAGATTCAGCCACTGTCTTAACTATTCTCATTTTCAAACTCAAGGGACAGTTCAAAAGCTGTTCTCTTCAGTTGTGCTCATGATTGAAGGACCACATGAATTAGCAGTCTGTTCTGCATCTAGAAATCTGGTTGGTTTTACAGTGTCTATGGATACTAGCAATTACAGCTGAAGGCTTACAATGTTGTTTACCCCAAATAAAATGTGCCCATTTCTTCCTCTCAAATTTCTCATCCCATATTTCAGTTCAGCAGAACTATCTCATTCCCTTTCTAGCTATAACTTGAAAAAGTCAGCTGTTTTATAACTTGGTATCCAATATGGGTTATAGCATAAACGATGTTTCTTGGACAGATTTCTGACTGCCTGTACTTTTTCAAATTATTTGATTGTATCAACCTTTTAAAATTAAAATTCCTGTGGTTGCGAGGGCACCTAGTGGCAAACTGCACTTCTTTGTGTAAAATAGCTAATCATTAGTCACCAGAGGTTTATATTCTTTAACAGATAACTCTATTCTATTGATCACATAACAAACATTCAACTCTGTAAAACGAAAGTTTAAACTAAAAAACATAAAGAAATAGCAATTTAATATAATAATTGAACATAATACGCTAGCAATTCCGCTGTCACAGACCCACTCTCACTCACACTTCACATTTATTTGCAGGAGCTGCAAAGCAGACTCTGATAATGAAACTTTTTATCCTGTTTGCCCTGTGAGAGCCAAATACTCTCAACAAGATACAACTAAAAGCATTCTATATTTAGACCTTAGAAACTATTCCCTTACTTTAAAATTTAGACTTCTCTTGTCAAGTGAGACTACCACAGGTTTTATGGTTTTCTTCTGTTGAATCATTGCCTGCAGTTTTCCACTAAGCCATCTTCCTGAAGTCTTACTCACTGATATTACTGCCTGTATCTTTCTCCTAATTTTCATTTTCCTTATTTCTGCCTGGGGCTCTTATGAAGAAACATATCCAGGTCGTTTTCAACAAGCAGTCTGGCTAGGTACCCATTCTACTGAGTAAAATTCCAGAGTGGTGGCACATACGAATTCTTTACTTGCTCTTCCTATAGTCCCTAATGCTAATTTCTGGCCTGTAGATTACTTGGTGGCACATTCTATGTCTCAAAGATACACTTCAATTATTCGTATTCTGACCACCTATAGAGCTGTTGGTAGACACTTCATGAGGCACTCACATCATCAGAGCACTAATTAATCAATGCCAGATTGACTAATTTTTATGAGCTTGTGTTTGTTTGGTTGTTGGTTTATTTTTTCTGTTTGGTTGGTTTTTTGTGTGTTTTCACAACTACCTGGATATAGCCAGCAGGAAGCAGTAGCAGTATGCCTATTCCAGCTCCACTGAACCATGCAGATCCCAAATGCAGATTTGAAGGCTAGTAACATGCACTTCAATTGTTCTCTAAGAATACAGAGAAACAGAAGAACTGTAGATTTTTCTATAGCAATACCACACACTTTTATATTGTTTAGGACCATTAAAGTCAAGATCAAGCTCAACATTTAAATCCTGATAAATCCCAATTATTTGATGCTGCACTAAAACCTCCAGGGTCCACCTGTAAAAGCCAGAGTCCTCCCCAGGATTCAATAATTCCCTCCCAACATCCACAGAGCTCTGGAAAGTCAACCTGCTCCTTATAGACAGGAAGAAACACCCAGGAGGAGCACTCATCTGAGCAGATTAATTGTACTATCCTCAATTACTTCATGTAGCTTAGCACCAACATTATTTTGCCTAACAACTCTTATCTGCTGGATCTCATCAGAAGTGATACCGAAAGTTCCCTGAACTCACTGCAAAAAGCAGACAGGAATCACTTGCTCATCTGCATGAGAAATTCTGTGCAACTATGTTGTTCCTTCATAAATTTCACTCCATATGAAATTGCATGTTGTCACAGGTCTTCCTTATGCCTGCTTTTTCAAACAAATATTTGCATCAGAGAGCTAGTACCTTTTATCTCTGTATGGAAAAAACTGATGCTTTTGTTCAAATTATTCTATCAAAATTGTCTTACCATTTTAATGAAGCCTTATGTAGTGGCTATAAGCAAGAAAAGCTGAACTGCTCTTTGAATCTCTCATGTAGAACTGCAGCTTCACCTAGGATCTACCTGGAAAAACCAGCTATGTTCAAGACTGCTACAATCACAAAGTCCACGTTAGGATCACTAAACTGAATATATTTATGTACCAAAAAAATAAAAATAAAAACAGGAAAATATTGGTCATTTGGTCAACCTGATTTTCTTTGCTTATACAGCTGTAAGATAGTTACTTCATCCACACATGGAAAATATTAAGATATGCTCAGGCAGAAAGGAATATCTATAGAAGCACTAGTATAAATACTTATGTTTTGCTCCCTTTCTATATAGAGACATATCTCATAGCCTCTCTTGTGGAAATTTGACACTTTTTATTGTACCATTATTGTACTGGTGAAGAGATAAAATTTGTTTGTCAAAAGTAACCTGAAAAGTATTTACTGTACAACTTAAGCATTAGAATTTTCCTCTTTCATGGATTATTTGTATCAAAGGTGGTGTCCTCTTCCTCACAGAAAAGGGAAAGATTATTTCTGTCTACAATTATGCAAATATATGAACATTTTCATTTAACAGCTGGGCAATTTGTCCAGAAATATACTGTGAGGGACAGTAACAAAAGTCTTGTTAAAGCCTAGAAATATTATGTCCATCACCTTCCCTTTACTCACCTAGCAAATGACTTTATCATCGAAGAAGATAGAATTGCTGCAGCAGGACTTTCCCTTGGCAAGCCCATACCAAATCACACTGGAACAGGTTACTCAAGAAAGTTGTGGGTGCCCCATTTCTGGAAGCATTTAAGGTTTAGGTTGCCACCCTACCTATGGCAGTGGGCTGGAGCTAGGTGATCTTTAAAGTCTTCTTCCATACTAAGCCATTCTGATTTTATTAAATGCTGACTATTCAATTGCCACTCTTCTTCATCTTATTTAACATTCCCACATCACAATCATAATCTCTTGCATCCTATTTGTACCATCCTATTACAGCATTTATATTACTACAGCAGAAGATATCCACATGAAGGTTCTGTTGCACATCTTTCTTCTCATCATATTTTTAAACAGGTTTCCTTAACAATTTGCCAAATTTCACACTGTTAATCCGTCTTCCACCATACAGCATACCTAAGTGAAAAGCAGCCTGGGACCTTTGCTTACCATCCTTATGGCAAGGTTATGAAATGTCTAACATGTTGGGGCTGTCATGAAAGGTCAGGGAATCCAACCTCTTCCACCTTATTTTTTATGCTTCTAGTTCTGGTCCAGTTGAGTAAAATCACAAGTTTTGTGTTTGCTCCTTCACTTAGTATCAAGCTAACTAGCCAACTGGCTAGTTGCTTTTCTTTTTTAGTTTAATTGCACTTTTTGCAACACATATGGTTGTCTTAATTCTTCTGGTGGATTTCTACCTGCAGATATATTTTTTTAGAGTTGTGAAGAAGTGCTTATGATTGCCTTTCTCTTGCCCAGATCTACTTCTATTAGGCTTTCTGTCAATATGAGAGAAATATCTAAAAAACAGCAATAGGCTGAGGTGCTGTGCACATTCACCAATATTTACTCCCAGTGCAACCTCTCATTTTGGTTGCCTGCTAGTCATTAAATTAGTGCCTTTAACCTTACCTGGTCATGGTGAGGTTTCATCCACTTACAAGGGTATTGCTAGACCTATTCTCATCTCTTTCACAGAGACTCAAGAGGAGGGGACAAAACAAGCCTTTAGCTGTTTGCCTTTATCAAGCTTCCCAACCACTCTTGGAAGTGCAGGACTGCAACAAAGAAACAACTTCTGTTCCCAGGATCAAAAAACTCCCTGCGCTTTCATGTGCTCAAAAATAAGGAACTTTTCTTTCTATCCTTTCTGAGCAGAATAGCTGCGCAGACTGCCCTAGTAGCTTCGTTCTCACCATCATTCAGCTATTGCTTCTATCATTGCCAGAGAAAGCTTTGTATTTCCATTTAGAGGGCTGATTAACTCAGAGGCGGGAGAGCCTGGTTCCAGCTATCACTCATCTTACCAAAACTTCTGCCAAAAAAAGAATCACGCTCTTGCCATTTAAATTAATTGCAGTTTAACTGTTAGCATAATTAACAGCAGCACAAGCAAACCAATACATAGAAGAAATGACATTTTAGATTCCATACTTCCCTTTCTGGGAAGACAAACATTGCTCACAAACAGCCTACTCCATACCAAAACATATTTCAGACTAGGAGTTGTCTATGGGATCTTAAATGTTAACTGTTTGCCCAGAATTCAGGGGTCAGCTTCAAGATTCTCCTTTGTTTCCCTTCTCCCATCAGCATGTACCTTTTATATTTAGCAATTATGCAAAGTCCTTCAGCTTATAAATCTGTCTGCCTGTCTTCTTGCTGCAGCTTTTCTTTCTGGTACTGTGCACGCATGGAAAAATTCTTGGATTTAAAATACAGAGAGCAATTATGCAAAGATCGAAAATTATTATTTCAGAGAAGAAACAGGAAATATGAACTAAGATGCCTTCGATTTAAGCCTGTTCTAGGAGAATAGGAAGAAACATCACAGAATATCATATAGTACATGTGTGGAAAATGAAAACTAATAAAAGATGCTATCACAAGCAAGTTGTCAGTGAAGGAAGACCAATGAAGGATCACAAAACTGGCACTGGTCAGCTTTACTGAGAGAAAATTGAAAACTCCAGGTTGGGCAAATGACAGTCACATTTACCAGAATCTACAGTCAGTCATTAACAGTAGATGTACGTGTTTGACAGAAGAACAGAAGATGCTTCTGATTTCTTTTACTTTTTTTCTTATAAACTCTTTCTGTCTGAAACTGTCTCTCCCAGATGGATAGTTACTGGGTTGCAAATGAGGACAGAAGTTGCCTAAATAACGTTAACAATTTAAGACTGTTTCCCTAGGAAAGCTCCATTTAAAGAATTTTTACTACACCAGTATTGAAAAGTATGTCCTTTGAAAAATGTGTTTTTAATGGTTCAATACAAAAGCACAAATAATTGAGAAAAATGCATAGTACAACTTGTACCCTTCGCTAATCAAATTACCAGCTTGTCAGTAACAATAATGGTGCTTCCTTAGAGAGCCACAAATATTTGTATTTGTCTTATCCTTCAGTAAAGACACTTGTGTTAGTGGAAGCTTTTTCAGAAGAGAAGGTCTGATCACTAGAAATTTATTAAAGATCCTCATGAATTATTTACAGCACAGGAAGTTACCAGGTAGAATAATGGACCTCATTGCAAATATTGGCAGCCACTGCAATGGATCTCATGACAGCATCAGTTAAGCAATATTGTCCAGGAATTTGCAGGCACAAGTCAGCTGAGCTAACTCACATATACACCATGGTGTCTGAGCAGGAAAGTGCAGCTGACTGAGAACAGATGAAATTCATTGTTCTGACTCCATTAAGACAAGCAGAGTCCAGATAACAGTGCTTACAGACTTACCAGAAGTTCAAGAGCTTTGATTTACAGGTGTCAAATATTTTTCAGAGGGCACTCAAGCACCAGGAGAGTAAATTGAAACCAACAGTTACCTTCCTTTACATGTTGCCTGTGATACGCATTGAACCTAGTCCATGATCTCAGTTAGTAAGTACTCACAGTACATGAAAAACAGCCATTTGGAAAACTGAGATTCTTTCTCAGTACCATACTCAGCTAGTATAGCTAGGATACGCTGAAGAGATTGAAACTCTATATTGGTGTAATTACAGCTAACATCTAAAGGGAATAGGCAAGAGTCCAGGTTCTTCATTTGTTAAATGTGAAGAAGAAATGGCATAAATGCTTTTCAGTATAGTCAATGATTACTGATGCTTGGTTTTTTTTCAAAATGTATCGGAATAATACTTGGGGACAAAAAAAAAATCATTCTGCTTGCACATTCAGTCTTATAACAAATTTTAAAGGGAAAAGGAGGAGAGAGCAGGGAGAGGTTTTCTTATTTCAGCAGCATCTGACAATTCAGTGAGCTATTTTTGATGCACTGGACTACCCAGACCATGTCCAAAAAGACTACAGACAACTCATTTTTTATTTAGAAAATGTACACTTAATGGTCTTAGCACCTAAAGTCTTGTCTGAATCAAATTTTATATAGTGCCAGCTTTGGTTTCATTTCATTTGGAATCTGGCAGAAAAGAAGTCACAGAGGGGAAAACAACAAAACTCCACATTCTTTATGTCCTTTCCTCTCACCGAAGCGAGCTATGAATTAATTATGAGTCCATATGAAGCCAGTACCTTGGTGACTGAGGTTTATTATGTGTTTTGAAGTTTTATTACAATATCATATTCAGTGATTGTATTTTGCTTGTTTCTGCTTATATTCAGAGTTGCAAAGATCTATGTGCATATGTTTTCCCATTTTTTTCTAAACAGATAAGTTATGTGAAAGTAGTTAATTTTAGTGCTAAATATGTTCTTTTGGTACATATTCAAGTAGTTGCTCAGGGGAAAAAAAAAAAAGTAAAGATTTAATACCAA
The DNA here is from genome assembly GCA_013399175.1 of Odontophorus gujanensis. Lineage (NCBI taxonomy): Eukaryota > Metazoa > Chordata > Aves > Galliformes > Odontophoridae > Odontophorus > Odontophorus gujanensis. Next base: position 29,479 of record VXAB01009400.1, on the reverse strand, counting down.
AGGGGAATACTGAGTAGCTTATTTAGGTCTAAAAAAATCACTATTCCCCTGCAGCTCCAAATGAGCTATGGGAATTAATATTTTCTTTATCTCTGGAAATAAATACAGACCTGCGACATTAATTATGTATGTGTCTTTATAAAAAGTATGGATCAAAAGGGTTTATACACAAATAATTATACAGCAAATGTATTCAGCACTGTCCCAGAAACTGATGAAAATTGCATTACAACCTCAAAAAAAAAAAGTAAATAATCAGAAGGTCACTCTCATAGAGTAACATGAATCATTGAATAAATGATCATGGTGCAAAATATTTGTTGCAATACAGTCAAATATCAAATAACTCTGTACAAGAAATACAAGTTACATCCTTAGGATATGTCTATTTAAAAAGGAAAAAATAAGTGTTTTGACAGTCTCATAAGTAATTGTCTCACAATGTTCTCCAAAGCACCTTCTAGAATGGAGTCCTAAAAGACCTTTAAAAGTGAATACTGAGTTTATGTGGGAAACTGGTCATGTTTCTGCAACACCAGACACTGTGCAAGTGTTTGGATTGTCTATCATGTCTAACATAATCAGTTCTTCATACGTAGGCACTGATATTGCAACTCTGCACAACAGCTCAGCTGATACAGCACAACCATTGCAGCTAAGCTGAAAGAAAGTCTGTAAACTAAAACCACTCCAGATAATGAAAGAAAAAAAAAAACACTATTTTTTGAGATAGCGAGTGGCTCAAGGATTCAGGAGGAAAAATACTGACATCAAAAGGCATAAAGCTCTTAAGCTGTGTATATCCTCTTTTCATTGTGCATGGTAAAAGACCTCAAACAAAACTGACCTAGGAAGCTGGGTTATAGACAGCATCCTACTGCATTCAGTGCTGGACTTCTAGGCTTAATAAGTCTTTGGATTTGATATAAGCCAGCAGTGTAAAATTTGATAGCCTGTCATAGTGAGGAGGTAGGACTACATGATTTAGATCCCCCTTTTTAGCTTAGCTTCATGAATGTAAGGCTCTCTGAAGGAAAGGATGGCTCTAATTTGTCAAGAGAGGCAGTATTATCGTTAGAATGCCTCGATGTGAACAGCTGCATCTTGCCCAGGCTGGCAAGGATCTTGTAAACAGAGGGCCTGGAATAGTTTCATGAATAGCTGGCATATCAGTACAGGACCATGCTTCACAGAGGTATGAAAGAAAACTACACTGCAGAGTGCCCTGTGTGAGATAAAGAGGGATTTAAAACCATGCCTATAATGTTCTTGTATATTATTTTACAAAAGCAAAAAGAGTGTTAGAAGATTTAGCTCAAAAAAAAAAAAAAATTACAGCCGAGACAAGGCTTACGAGGCCTCCATTTGGTAAACCAGTGAGGTCAAAATACTTATAATGAAAGAAAAAAAAAAAAACAAAAACCAAAAAAAAAACACCTTTCTCATTAAGATATTTAATTTCAAAAAAGAAGTTTGTAAGTACAAATAAGCCATGTACAAATCTTGAACTCATTTGAATCCAAAAAGGGTCTTAAAAATAGACTAGATAAACTTGCATGTGAAAGCATTCACAGGCTGCCAATGTTGAGACTGGAGAGTAAGGTGAACAGTGATTTAAGAGTCAAAATATTGATATGAAAAAAAAGCAGAGACTAAGATAACATTGAGAAGCATTAGTCTGAACCTGATACCTCCTCACTTGATGGACATCTGCTGAGAGTGAGAGCCTCTCCTCATTGAACCTGGTGGTTATATTAATGCTTGCCCTTCAGCTCATTAATCTTAGCTATCTGCTGTGCACAGTCACCAATAAATAATTTATGTGTACTACTAATTGTCCATTTCCTGCACTCAGAGACTCTGCAAAAGGTGAAAAATCCCAAGGTGGACAGAACGAGAACTATAAGAGTGCCCTACTCTCCTGGCTATAACTTATTTTCTCTCCATCTCAGCTAACCTTAAATTATTTTAAAAGAAAAGGAAATTAAGCTGTATTTTCTATTCCCTATTATTTTAACTGCAAGGAAATGAGGTAAGATGAAGGCAGCATCATACTGGCACCACTTTGTCCTTCGGAGGTACTTCCAGTTACTAGCTCATATCTGTCTTTTCCAAGATTACTGGAAAGAGTTAGGCAACTACTCTCAGGATAAGATTCAGCTCTCTGAATTTTAAGCTGAAGGAGATATACCTTTTGTCAAAGATCAGTCTAACTTCAGTTCCAAAGCTTCATGGAGGAAACAGATCAGATGCTGTACCTCCTGTTTTTCACTAGCTCAAGGTAGCTTCCAGATGAGCTATTTGATTCATTCTCTCAAGCTCTTTTTCTCCCAGTATACCACAAAGAACTTAATCAACCTCCACAAACTCTGGAGATAATTCCCCTACAGATTAGGATCTGTAGTGAGTAAAATTATGGACACATGCAGAATTGAACCTAAGATATCTTCTGAGGTAGAACATCTGATTTGTATTGCTAATTTCAAGGACAAGCCATCAATTCCAGGAGAAATGTACACAGTATACTTTAAAATCCATGTAGATTAAAAACATGTTGAGCCTAATTAAAAATCCTCTTGCTTCAAACTTCAAAACCATGAAAGCAAAATTAAAAGAAGTCAAATTCATTATTCCATGGAAATCTTAAATATTTATTACAAATTGGTAGGGCTAAGTCACTTGGGAAGTCATTAATTAATTAGCAGAAATGCATGATCTCTTTTGAATATCAAAGGCTTTTAATAATTACTTTACAAATCCAGATCAGTACAAGTCATGAAGGCTTTAAACATGATGGGAGGTGAAAACATGCTGAGAAGTTGAGACCTATAGAATTTATAACAATTGAATCAAAAGCAGTTTGATCTAATATTGCTTGATGAGAAGGAGAGTAATACCATAAATATGATGTGCCATCGATTATCTGGTATGGTCTGCAGTTAACAAGGAAACTTTTCACAGCTTTAATTAGCTATAACCAGGCCCACAGGATGGTTACACTATCAGTGGTATACGCTTTAGGTATTAATTGTAATTCAAAGCAAGTGAACTAGCAGATGACATTGGAAAGTAAACTGTTTATCATATATAAAACACACAGGTTTCTGAAGTACTGTTTTATACAAGTAAATTAATAAAATGAAGAACCAAGGACAGATATTCAAGAAAACCCCTCTCTTCCCACACAAAGTCCTGAAAAAAAAAATAAAAATGCACTATATAATTCTAATCATGTATTCATGAGAAAATCAAATTGTTTCAATGAGAATGTCAATGCTGCCTATTTATAAGGAATTTAAATTAGATTATATTAATTAAATCCTAAATCTAACTGTTGTCTGCAAGGACAGACAAGAACAATCTTTTAAAAAAAATCATCCTATGCAAAAAGCATTTCTGCTCTTAATTCATTAGGTTACTCTGCAAATGTTGCAAAACCTTCTGTTACAGTTTATGAAACAGGTATTTCCATAAAGAAATGCAACAAAGAACATTGGAGTAGAAATCTTTATGCAAGCTTCAATGATTTTATTACAAATAATCAAGCATAAGTCCCATTATTCTCCCACAGGTAGAAGAATGAACAAATTGCAGATAACTAAGGTATTGTCAAGTATGCTAATTCTTAAACACTCCAGCAACTAAAAAAAATCCTGAGAGGCTGTAAAGGCAGAAATTTATAATACACAATGATTACACCAACAGAAGGCAAATGGAAGGAGAAAAATGGGGAATGAGCTACTCAGAGTGTGAAGAATTCCTTGAGTATACTAGTGGCAAATCTACTTTATTCTACACATACAGTGCCAGTACAGTAACCACAATAAAAGTCAGCATAGTTTAATTAAATCTTTGTGCTGGCTTTTGTTTTAACTAGATGATTGCCAATTGATATTTAATGACAGTTAAGTAATCCTAAAATACTTAAGCTGATAGATATCTCAAAGTCATACTTCTTGTATCTTGATATTCCTGAAATCTCCACCTCTTCTCATTTGTATTTTATTTGTCAATAACATGAATACAGTTCACTTCCAAACAAATGTTGATGATGCTTGGCCCAGAGCATGAGTAAAGAGGTCTATAATGTTAGCCAGGATGAAGCTGGACTTGAACCATATAAATGTTATTAAGTGTTTTTTCAGTCATCAATGAAAGAAAATCCTTGTTTTAGGAAGTCTATCTTAATAGGAAATAAGAAATTCCACTGAAAATACTTGCTGAGTTTCACAGGCAATAGACGTAATTAGCATTTCAAATAGTTATAACTAGTAGTTTAAGTATAGAAGTTTTAGCAATGCTGGCAGACTAAGGCTGGCAGCTAAGACTGCTTAAAAAGTGGAGAGTGGGGAGTTCTGAAGAATACTTGGGTGAGAAAAAAAAAGTTTTTCCTTAGTGGATAAACAGCTTACCTATTTCACCATATCTGTGCTATCACACCTATAGCAAATCCTGCATTGTTCTTGGCATTCTTATAACTATTCAACTGATAACTATTTAAGGAAGCATTTCTTCTGCTCATCTCTAAAATATGCTAATCCCCTAGAAATGAATAGTTTATTCACTGATTGACAGTGATCATATCTACACTGTCAATATGATGTTCCGTATTTGCCTTCACCCTTTATTAAAACCCATTTAATTTTATCTTTGTATATTTCATATCAACAAGATTCATAGTAACAGGATATGCACTGTCTTTTGGGATAGGAAAGGAGTGATCCTTCAGGATTTCCTGAAACCCAGACAAGCCACCAACTCTGGCTGATGCATTGCAACACTGGCTAAGAGTCAGAACAGGGAAGATAACCTTTTCCTTTCAGTATGATAATGCCAGGCTCTATACTATTTTGAAGATCATGGAACACACTGCCACAGCCCCACAAATGTCCACTTATAGTCCAGATATGGCACCTTATGACTTCCATCTGTTTGGACTAATGAAAGATGGACTGCTTGGATAACATTTCCCTGGCAACACCATCATAGCAGTTGTTAAACAGCTGTTGTAGTTTCCATGGAAATAAAGAGAGGACATTACTTTCAGAGCGACCTACATAGTATCTGGCATTGTTTAAGTATGTGTGTTTCTTCGGAAGAATAGAGAGCCAGGCAAAAGCAGCTGGTTGGAAAAAAAATAACGGAAAAAAATAACAAAAAAAACCCCCACAATCTTGGACATAGCTGCAAGCAGCTCCAACTTTGATACTTGAGGAGGATCAGAGCCCACGACCCATTCTAGTACATATTTATATTAACAAAGCAGAAACAAGGAAGTTCATGGCAACAATGCAGTTAACAAGCAGCATTTGCCAGCAGACTTCCTCATCTCCCCCCTGAGCTTCTTTCTTAAGAAAATCCTCACCCTATTGTAATTGCTTCCTGTTTTGCTGGAAGATTTGGACAGTACCCACTAGGTGCAATGTGACTTAATTACTAGGCTGTATACCTCTCCGTATTGTACAAAAGCAGCTGTATTGTTTTGTTTGCCTCATCACTAACTAGTGCCTGTTTACTCCACTCCAACAGATATAGACTTTTTTTAAAAAATCAATCTGCATTTCACAAAGGCAGCTCAAAGATGAACCATTTTTAGTTTTTCTTCTTTCCCTATAATTCACCTTTGCTAAAAATTCCCAGTGCTTCTTTTTGCCCACAGTGTATATTATGCAATGAAAATTAAAGTCATAATCTTCTTGAACTCTGAAGTTTAATAATGGCATTCAGCTCATGAGTGATTCATTCTAAGAGAAAAGAATTGGATACGAAATTAATATAATTATAAAGACTGCCTTTGAGACCCCAAGAAGTAGAACCTTTCAAGGCCTGAGAGTTTAACCTCATAAAAGACATAGCAGAGACTCACTGGAAAAAAAAATAAATAAAAACACAGTCAAAACCAGGGCAGGCTGACTGCTGTTGAGCAATTTCATTTCACCAAAGAAATAAGGATTTGTTTTGCTGTTTAATAAAAGTACTGAAACAACAGTGACAGCAGCTATTATGAAAGGTTAGGCGAAGCACAACAGTACTCTTTGCTTCTGCACAGACTACTAAGGATAGCATGAAAAAGAATAAGACTTTGATCACTACTTTGTAACTCAAGTGAAGTGATGATAATAGCAGAATTTAATTTAAGACCCAGAACTGTAAATAAAGCTACCTTATGTTCTATTTTACAGCTATATCCTATGATTTGCTCTAGTTTATAATCTTCTTTCAGGAAGAAACCAGCTCCCAAAAGAAACCCCATAGAAGGCTTGTATTTTTACTTCTGTGTGCAAAATAACGTTTTGTCTACCAATAAACTTGAACAGAATTAGAATGAGAGTAGAACAAATATCGAAGTTCCCATAAAGGCTATGAAAAAAAAAAAATTGGTTGCCAACTATAATTTTTGATTGTGCTTTTCTACTTATTTTGTCCCCCTCAGTCCCAGAATGCATTCCCAGAATTTTTTCTTTTTTTAAACATCAAGTTATTCCTCCTGTTCTCATTCCTCCTTTTCACTTTTCCACATATGAAACTACTTCTAGGCTAGAAGATGTCACCGTAAGCTTCTAGTTCAAATGCTGAGAGGGCATAAAATAACTTGATTACATTAATTTCTCAACACTGTTTTTCTTCTTCCCATCTTACTCTCCTACAATTCTTTCACTGTTGGTAATTATTCCATACACCTAATTTGTCAGTATATAGATCTCTTTATGCTTTTCCTTCCTTTATAAACTTCACAGCTCCCTTTATCTGAGAGAGAGAAAAGTATGAAATAATCCTTCTAACAGGAGAAATACAATCTAAATGGACTAAGAAATCCCTCAAGGCAGCCAGGACATCCATTGGGTAAGCAGTAGTGATCTGGGGTGGATGACAGTGTATGGGAACTGTTGAATCACGGCCTGAACCACTGATTGGTCACCTGAGGCGAGCACCGAGTCAGCCATGGGGGCACAGGTGAAGGTGATAATACCTGTGTGATGGGAAGGGGTGGAGCCTGGCTCCACCTCTCCCAAACCCCATTTAAGGGCTGACCACCACCAGGGAAGGATGTCTTCTTGGAGATCCCTCCTGCATGGGGGCCATGGCCAGCCTCTATTGTCCTAAAGGTGAGCCACCCTCCTTTGCTAGCTATCTGTGTACCATCTTCCATGCTATTTTCATTAAATACCGTCCTTGGGGGTTATTTACCCTACACACAGTAGCCTCCATGAGAATGAACACCTTAAGCATGTTATGAAGCGAGGATGCATTGATAAGATCCCCTCAGTCTTCTCTTCTTCAGGCTAAACAGTCCTGGATCTACTAGTCCTTCCTTGCAGTGGAAATAACTCTGTGCACCCTTGGTCACCTCTGTTGTCCCACTGTGCAAGAGGTTACACTAACACGCCACTTCTTTCAGCACAGATGAACATTACACAGCATCCCTACACTCCTCCCTGTCTTGTGCCTGGGAGGGGTGCAGTAAGCTACCACAGCAAAGCATCACGCCCAGAGCTTTTTTTTTTTTTCACAACAGTGCACAGTCCAGAGAAAGCTCTGGTCATTCCATTCCTGGTTTAGGGCTTCTACATCTGCTTAGAAGTGAAAACCTTCAGAAGGGACAGACTAAGCAGCAGAAAACACCATCTTATCTGTTAGTCCTAGGAAGCAATATAACCATCTCTTGCAAGTTCTCTATAATACCAATAATCATACATTAAAAAAAAAGAAAAACAAGTCAGGAAAAAGTTGACTCACCCCACTGGTAATAGGGTTGTCTAACTGTAAAACACTACTTCTCAGGAAACAGCATTTGTCCAGAAAACATTATCCCTTCTGGAGGCTGGCCCTTAAATGAGCCCAGAGAAGGGTGGCCCCAGGATAAGGTGGGAAGCACATGTAAATTGTTTTGACCTGTGCTACCTGGCTAACTACCCCCTTCACCCACCAGATGCTCAATCATCAGTTCAGACCAGGACATACCAGTTCCCCTACACTATCTATAACAGATCTGTGGCTTTGCAAGGGAGATTTACCAAATCACTCTCAAATTTCCAGACTGGAACTCTCTTTAGCTGGATAAAGGAAAGAAAACACAGTATTTTAACAGCGCATGTGTTATATCATCCCCCATGCAATTCCAGACAGCAGAGAGGCCAAAGGAGATTTTATCACTTCTTATACTTCATTAACAAGGTAATTTGCTAAGCTACACCTCAGCAACCTTGATTGCAAGCCCTATGTTTGCTAAGGTGTTGTTAATAAATTAATCAGAAGAGTGGAGTTTGCACAGGAGTTAGAGAAGTTAATTTGATTCCTCCTCATTTTCAATATTGACCGTTTCTTGGGAAAGAAAAATAAAACCAGAAATTTGATGCTTCTTCTGGAACCCTAGCTGTTTTTAGCATTACTGGCCTATAAGTCTGTTATTTAGTGGGTTGACCACTAATATTAGGGGATTAATCAGAGATAGCTCTCAGCTGTGTGACATTAGCATCCCTTTCAGAGCAGCATTCAGCAGGGCATGCAGTGTTACTCCCTCAGGAGGCCTCTGATACCACCTTTAATCACACTGCCAGGGCATGGCTGAGCAGGCGGTGACAGGCAGGCTCTCTCCTGGATGGTACTTGTCCAGGAAGCAGCTGAAAGGTAAATGGGAAATACAACTCTTGTTGCTATCAAGCTAAAAATGTATGCAAAATAATCAGTCCTACTTTAATGCTCTAGTAGCTGACAATATTTTTATGAGCAAGTGCTGGCAAGTCAGATCGAATAAGGAACTTGACAGAAGAGAGCTGCTTAATCTGCCGGAAAAGTGAATCTGGTTTAATCCATGTTGCGTGTTCTACAAGCAGTAAACAGCGATGCTGAAGGACCTGAGGGCCTAAACTGATCTCTCAGCAGTTGCTTTCTGTAGAAAATCTTCATCCATTAAATTGGACCACAGAATCAAGGTTGGAAAAGATCTCTAAGACCATTGAGTCCAACTATCCACCTACCACCAATGATGCCAATTAAACTATGTCCCTCAATGCCACATTTACTTGTTTCTTGAGCAACTACACACTCAGGGCAGCGTGAAGGTTTATACATTTTATTCAACACACACACACAGGCATACACTTGGAGTACCGCAATAAGTGGCAAGCAGAAACTCCCTAAGCAAGTGCAGTATGAACCCTAGTAAGCTAAACCAGAAGCTCCCTAGAGCAAGCACAATATTACCTACAAACCCTTGAGAGACAGGCAAAACGCTGAGTAGGAGAAGGAGCATGCCAGCAGTATCAGATTCAGTAGGTAGTGTCAGCAGGACAACCCCTGCGTCAAAGTGTATTTTCCTTTCAAACCCACTACAGCCTCCCTCCTGCTTTTATTCCCTCCAGGATCTGCAGGGGTTTTTCCACTTGCACACTGCATCCCCATGGCCAATATGTGATGCAGGGCCCAGGTGGAACACTTGCCTGCAAGCAAGCTCAACCATCCTCAAAACAATATAACTTGCAAGGTCAGTTCCCTACCGAAACAAGATAAACAGCTCTAGCTGCAAATACTCCTTTCCTTAAAACTGTCATGCAAGCCATGGTTCTAGACATGTAGCCATCCACTTATGTTCTCTCCCAGAATCCTTTGTTCCAATGCAAGATCATTTTTTGGTCAGAACCCTTAGGTCCCTGACACATAATTTTAAACTGCTTTATTTTTATTTATTTTTTTCTTCTATGGTAAAAAAAAAAAAACTTTTAAAATTATTGTTGCATGTTACAGTGTACTTTTTTTCTTACCCTGTGGGTGTGTGGGCTTTCTACTTGTGTTCAGGGACAGCCTTTAGAAATTGAAGATTTAAGTGAAGCTCACAGACAGGTTTATAAACTGTAATTAGCAACTTAAATGAAGGAAGTTATCTTGCCACATCTTATCCTTAGCTGTATGGCTGACTAATTGCATACCAGAAAGAATTTCTTCATACCTCATACAGTCTGCAATAAAACCTCAGCTTTGGAGACAGTTCTTCGAGAAGCAAACTATGCCCTCTCTTCTGCTTCCTTTCTGCTCCTCTGGCAACCAGACAGTGTAATTGCAAGAGCCACAGAGGGTTGCTCTGCTGCTGAGAAGGACGGGGCTCTGTGGGGAAGGCATTATCTCCACACCTCCCCTGGATGGCTGAGGTGTGCTCACACAGTCCCAGACCAAATATCAAGCTGTGCTCCTGTGGGGGAAGGCTGATTGCAGTACCACTGCCTGCCTGCCTCGCAGGGGTCAGAAAAGAGAGATAATGATGGGCATTGGCAAGAATAATATGACCTACTAATGGGAGTAGGTCTCCAAATTACCTGCCACCACAGAGGGAAAAAGGACCTGGATGCTTTTCTGAAAAAAAAAGTCAATAACAGTCTCTGCTCAATGCACAGCATTGATCAAAAGAGCAAACAGAATGCTAGGATGCAAATGGAGCTATGTTGAAAATGATATTGAAAGCAAACTATCATATAAATCAGAAACCTTCCTCTGAACCACTGTTCTGCGCTGATCACTTCACCAAAAATGGATGTGTCATGGGGTTTACAGAGAGACAGAAAAAATGAAGAAAGGCTTGGGAAAACATTGATTGTGTGAGGAATGGAATCACTGGGACAGGTCAGCTTCAAGAAGTACTATTTAAGGTTCCATGAATAATACATTCAGTAAGTTGAACTTGGGGTAGCAGGGAATTTTATAACCATTTGGTTTAGTAGAAAAAGTGAATTTGTCAAAACAGAAATATTCTGTGGGTATGTATCTTTTCAGAAATAGACTTCAAAGGAGTCACAGGCAAAAGCTTCTTCCTGTCAAGGACTTTTCTGCCATAGAAAACATTTATGATTTTCTCCAAGCACACTAACTAGGATCAAGATTTTCAGATCTATGTCATGGACCATTTCATACCAGAAAGCAAAAATTTATTTCAAAATCCCGGGTCAAAGACATACGGGGGATCACCAAGAATTTTCCAGAGCTCTGGGAGCTTTGGATCCTATAGCCCTGTGCTATACAGCTGGAAAAGGGTGAGCAGAATTGGAATTTACACTTTACTGAGTGATAGTCATAAGGACAGTGATGTGTCCCCCATATGTGGGACAGGTGAAAGGACACAGTAGCCTATGCTCATGTGGTCTACTACCCTGATGGCAAAGGTCTGTGGGACAAATTTCCTTTGGGAATATTTGGGAATGTGTCTTCCTTAGTGTGCTCTGCTATGCACAATTATGACAGCACAGTTATAGTTTTCTACCCCTTTAAGAGAAGGGTAGAAAAAATTTAAGAGCTCTCTATTTTAACCTTAAATCAAAGCAAATTTTCCATTTCTCTGAAAACAATCTGTGGAAAATCCTAGAATTCGAGGAAACAACTATTATTATGTTATGTTATGATGCAACTATTACAGGAATAGTTGCATCATAACATTCAAAGGAATTGTGTTAGGAGTAATAATGTCACATACACGACGAGAGAAAGAGAGGGGACAACATTACACTTTCACAAAATGAAATACTGGAACATAACCTTTTGGAAATGTCATAATTTTTAGAAGAGTAAAAATACAAATTATCTGTCATCAGTGTAGTCACTTGGTTATAGAAAGGAAGTTGAAACCTGATTTTGAAAAAAAAAATTGTTTAGTGCACCTAATAAAAGATAAAAAAAAGAAAAAAGAAAAAAAGCTATAGAGCTCATTGCTTTGATTATTCGAGGCTAGAGTAAGATATATTTAGAAAGAACACCGAAATCAATCACTTCAAGCCATGAGGTCACCACTAAATGAAGAAACTTTCCAGTGTAATTACTCTTTATATCTTTGCTTTGAAAATGCCTACAGTTCCTCTAAAGCTACTTGTTCTTACCACTCTTGAGTACTGTTACGAGGATTTCTGGATTGATAATTTTCCTGAAGAAAGGGTAGCTTCAGCCATCTTACCCTATGCATTTAGGGACTGCAAATTGTAGGCATTGTCACTTCCAAGGAAAGGGAGGTACAGGTTACAAATTTAGAGTACAAGCAGCTCAATGAATCCAGCCACGTGGCATGTGGAAAAACAGTTCCTTTAGCAACAGCAAAGCAACTTACATTTAAATTATATATATATCTCACTCAAGATGATCTATTCCACAACTTTCCCTGGAACTGAGGGCAGGTTGACAGGCCCATAGTTCCTAAGATCTGCTTTATGACCCTTCTCATGTTTGGGATTCACACTGGTTAGTCTCCAGTCATCTGGGACCTCTCTGGTTGACTAGAAAAGCTGAAGATGGTGGTAAGTGGCTTGGCAATCACCTCCACCAGATCCCTCAGCACCCTCAAAGGGATCCTAATATGGCCTCATGGACTTGTGACAGTCCAGGTGAAATAGTAGGTCTTTAACTGTTACCACCTTAACTGTGGGGGCTTATTCTACATTGAGACCCTTTGCCTTTTCCTTATTCTCGGTGGTTACGTTCTCTGGTGCATCCAGTAAAGGATGGAAATTCTCCTTAGCCATCCTCTTATTGTTTATATATTTGTAAAAATGTTTTTGTTCCTTTTTTCTGCAGTGGCCAAGCTGAGTTCAAGATAGGGTTTTGCTTTCTTGTTGTCTCCCTGCATATTCCAACAACTTCTTTGTACTCTCCCTGAGTTGCCTGTCCCTTCTTCCATAGAGGTAGATTCTCTTTTTCTCCTGGAGTCTCAGCAAAAGTTGTCTGTTCATCCACACCAGTTTTCTTCCCCTCCAGCTCATATTATGGCACATGGGTACAGCCTACTCCTGTATATTTAAGATTTCCTTCTTGAGGAGTTACCACACTTCTTGGACCCCTTTACCCTTCAGGACTGAATCACAAGATTGACCACACCACTGTCCTGAACAGCTCAAAGTCTGCCCTCTGGTAGTCCAAGTTTTGCTGATCCTCCTCCTGACTTCTCCAAAAATAGAAAACTATACATGGTTCTGTCCCTGAAATTTCATGTTGCTGTGTCCAAGACGTCTTCCAACCTCCACCAGTTCTTCTCAGTTCATGAATAGCAGGTCTAGCAGGGCACCTGTCCTGGTAGGATCTCTTGCCAGATGCATCAGGAAGTTGTCTTCCACATATTCTGGAAACCTCAAATCTTCAAGAGATTAATGATACAATCTGGTGAGGTAAAACCTATTTCCATTGTGCCCCCAAATAAAAAGTGGCTGCTTGTACTAGTGCACTTATGCACTGCTATTTCTTGGTTTTAAACAATGCTAGTGTGTACCATCCTAGGGATTATAAAATAATGGCCTTTACACAGCTTTTTCCAGCACACCAAATGATGGAGCAGTCATGCTTCAATAAGGGGATGAGAGTCTGCTGTGAGTCCCTGAGGTGTGTCTGTTCAAAGAGGTGCAGTGCACTCAAGGGCAAATAAAACAATGAGAAATCAGAAGACTTCAACTACTGTGGCTATTTATTCTGCAGCAACTTCAGACCGAGCCATGGTGATAGTCTTCTAATGCTTTAAATCAAACAGTCAGTGTCTGTGGCCTCGAGGTAAGAAATGTTCAACATCTGTCAGTTTCCAGACATGAAACATTGCAGCTACCCTACCTGAAGGAAATTTTGCTTTCCGTGCACCAGAAATCTCAGCAGTACTGTTGTCATGTGCCATTTTCACTAAGGAACGCAAGATTGTCTCTTCACAAAACACAAAACAATTCCTAAGATAAAATTTTAAGTTATTTGCAAAATACGATATTTATAATATTTTAAAATTCCACAAAACTGCAGCCATAAACTGTTCCATTTTTTTAACAGTCTAAAAACCACTCTTGACATCTGCCCATGGCATGAGAAATTGTATCACTGTCTACTTCAGCAGGCCACCTGTTCAGTCTGTATCTGCCTGCATGCCCTTTGGCCAATGAGAAAGAACGATGGATGCAAATGTAAGTGGGAATAAAATGAGTGACAAACCCCATAAGACATTTCATTTCTAAATGTCCATGGACTGGTACTTTGGAGCACAAGTTATTCAGTGCTCCTGTCTTATATTGTTAACTGGGTGCTTCCTGTGCCAAGAGAACAAAGTTTTTGATCAAAAGTAGTCAACTGAAATAGATGGCACAAGGCACTTTTTATCTATTTACCACTTTCATCTATTTCTAAAGGATTGTCACTTTTCTGTTATTGTTGTTCTTTCAGTTCTGTGTCTAATTTGTCCAGTTTGCAAATTTGCCTTCAGAGAAGTCTTGCTGGATTTTACATCCTCATTCACCTCCAGGAGTAATAACAGATCGGAAGGTCACAGTGGATACTGTAATGAAAACCTTGGAAGTCACTGAGTTCTCTGCTGTGCTTAGTCAAAAGACACTTGAATTTTAAAATATGAATAATTTTGCTGAGCTCAATAGAATTACAGTGGGTCATGTCAGAGTATACTTTGCCTGGCACATACTCCTCTACAGCATTATCATCTTTAAAATCTGCTCTTCAGGTTTTTCCTGCAGTGAAAGAGGAGTTGTGAAGATGAAAGAAGCACATTCTTTCCTCACAGTGAAAATTCATCTAAAAACCTTTACAATGCACTAACAGCAGTAGTAAGAGTACCGATCTTTGAAGACACTGCTTTTGTCCAGGAGGTACAAAATGTGTCACTAAGAAATAAAAAAAAATTAAAAAGAAAATAAACCACACAAACAAACAAACAAACAAAAAAACAACTATAGAAGTATGTAAGTGTTCTTAAAAGAAGAGTCAAAATGATTTGGAATTAACAAAATTAATATTCTGATACTCAGAAAATCTGCCCACCAGCAGTACAGGAGTGGAATAACTCTATTAGTCTTACCTGCATGTATATTACTTGCTGACTGCATCTATACTGGCTATGAGATCCCGTGTCTTGATCCACTGCAAACCATCTGTACACTTCAGTTTCAGGCTTGACATATTTCTTGAACTAATTTTTGTTTAGAAATGTTTACCATAAGATTATCTGAACACCTATTTTATCTATTTATTTTTATTATTATTACTTTATTGTTGCCCATATAGTGATCAGGAGAAGAGGTAGGACTAAAGAAAGCATCCATGTTTACAGGAACCTTACAACCTCACAATGTTTTACAAATTCTGCTGTTTACTTCTGCCTAACTACCTTTTATCTTAGGAAACTAGATAGGGAAGACACAGCAGAACTTCTGTATTTTAAGCACAAGAGCTTTATTTCACTGCCTCTGTATCACAGTAATAAGCTTCTATCATTATTTTCACCTGGCAAGAAAAACAGGATGTGAAAAGCAAAGGCATTTAACATCGCCATCTGAGATTCCTCAATTTCATACTCATTCAAGAGAGAAGGAAGGAATCGTTTTTGTTACCAGTTTCCCAGTCATCTGCACCTTTACCAACCTCTATTTCTTGGAGATGCTGTAGTTTAAACTTCATTTTCCTAAATTTCTTCACTGACATACGAGGTGTGGTCCATATCGGTGTTGACTCAAAACAAAATTCAGTACTACTCAGATACGATTCTTCTCCTTGCAGTGATTTTCTCTCTTCTCTGTAGTAACAACAACAACAAAACTTGCTGAATCAAGTTCAAGTGTTCAGGTCAAGATAAAGAAGTAACACTGTGAAAGTTTGATGGCACTGCTGTGAGATCATGTTGGGAAGGAATGCCAACAGGTCATAGGGACTTCTAGGAGCACTGGGAGAAGGTGAAATCCTGAGAAGAATCAGAAGAGGGTTTAAGATGCTGGAGACTGAAAGTGGACCCCTAGAGTGTATAGTTCAGAATTCTGTTGGACAGATTTGAGGCAGCTGTTGACAATGCAACTTTCTGTCTCCTACTTTTCCTACATCCACGACTGCATTTTGTTTACAGTGGGAATTAATGTTCTTCACAAAATACCTGAAGGTTTTCAGACTAGAAAGGCTAAAGTAGGCTCTTGGTTTCAGAACAGCTCCTTCAAAAGACTGTTTCCTTGAGAAGGACAGTGAGGGTTGTCCAGTTTCGGAGGTGACAGAAATGCCTCTTGGAAAGTGTGTAAGATAAGGCAGAAGTACAGTAACATGATCACATTAAGATTAAAAAATATACAGCTATTTAGTGATTTTGAATAGTGGCTGTTTTACCTCTCCCTGAGTTGGCCACTAGGAAGCGTAACAAGCCTTCAGGACATGCTGGTGGTAATTTAAAGTTGTTGCAGAGCACTGTAGAGGTTGTGCCGTGGAGAGCTGGACTCAAACTCACTGCAATGAAGGTCCACGAGTGTTCGTTGTCTATTCCTGGGACTGTACTGACCCCTAGTGACTGCAATTCTAATTAAATAATTTACAGAATATATAATTATTATTTTGACACCAAGTACTGCTGTGCCAAGAAGCTTTCATCAAAAGGTGTCTCCATTATGAGGAAATTATTAAAATCCTTCTTTTTAGCAATGTCTACAGGAAGCAAATTTTCACTGTTTTTATTTTACAATAGCCCATTTTTATTCTCATTTGTGTGCTGACTTGAGACGTACTTCGATATATTAATAAAAAAACAGCTTATTTAAACTACCACCGCTGCTAAGATCCTGGGAGTTAGTGGTTTTAATTTATCTGTATAAGTTTGTTCAGGAATGCAGAGTCTCAGACTGGAAGCCTTGCAAACTTTTAATAAAATACAGATGGCATCCCCGTTCATCTGTTTACAATCTAATATGCTTCACCTACACTACTTATCTGATGTGCTTTTAGAAGTACCATCTGGAAAAACATTAGCATATTTTTACATGTATAAAGTGACAGCAACAGATCATTTCTTTTCCCCGAGTCTTTTAACTCAGCAGCAGGTTAGGTTTAAGCATACGGTGCATGGCAAGTTCAATTCTCCTTCCATAACCCCGTGCCTCCGATCTGTGGCATGTTATATAAGATTGTATTTTCAAGTATTACCAGTTTGAGTCAGCGTGGGGGCTTTGACATTCGTGTGAAAAAACAGAAATTCACTATTCAGGCCTCACTGCATGAAGTGCTGAATGCCCTCAATTTCCTTTAAGCACAGACATGCACCCACTCAGATCTGCTGCACTGTGGATCACTCAGTTCTCCATGAACGAGGGTCTGCTGGCTATGGAGTGGGGGGTACAAACTGAAGAGAGGAAGGTGCTTTATTGATTTCAGGTACACAGATTTCTGCTAGTAACTTTAGATGTGAAATATTAGTTCATAAAGGCACACCTTTATGCTTGTCAACTCACTGCAGTCAAACCTCAGTGGAATTCATTTTACTCTAATTAATTACAGTGCTGTTATTAGCAAAGTAAATATTGTAGATAAAATTCCATACCCAATTCATTTTTATTAGGTGCATTTATTTTATACTTATGAATATACAAACATTGTATTTTAAACATACTACAGTAACAGTGCTATACATTCAAGCACAGTCTGTGCTCCAAGTGGAGCATTAGACCATCAGACTCCTCTAATCTGTTTGCCATTTGGTCACTCATTGTTTCTACACCCAGGAGAAGGAAAACAGGGCTAAGACTCATTTCCTTATATATATTAGCTCAGAACTATAATAAATACACAGATTAACAGAGCTCTATTGGTTTAAATATGATTAAGTGAGAGAATCAAGTTGAATATTTACATTTTCAGATGTCATAATGATTTCTTGGATCTCACTGTAAATGTTTGGGTGGAAATACATACAATAATAAACCAACTTCTCATTCACTGTTCATAAATTTGGAGGCTGGGAGCTCACTTTGTTAATGCTTCAAATCCAAATTATGTCAGCCATAGTGATATTTTTTTCCACACCGTTCAGTACTCCCAACATGTTTCATCAAAAATGAATTTACCAGGGAAGTCTGAAACCATAGCACTGCCTTCTCTGTCATTATCTGATGCTGGAACACTGCACAACATTCAAATTTTATCCCCACCTGTTTTTTTTAGTAATTTTAAGTAAGTCTCTGGCAAACAGATTGTTGCTAATTGCAATAACATCTCAAAATTCAACTTCTCGTACAGGTCCATCAATAAGGAAAGTCAATAGTCTTAACACCTTAACAAACAGTATTAACTATACTCCTAGAACTCTCAAAAACAAATGGGAAATAAAAATACAAAGCTGCAAAAGTTAAATATTAAAATCCTTTTTAAATAAATGCAAAAATAAGAACAGGCCACAATGATAATGGAGCTCTGCTCAATTTATTGTCCTATTAAATATAATCCTGTAAACTATAGACTAACACTAAACAAACACTAAATGTAAGTTTTACATTTACATAACATGGAAAAATGAGAATAAAAGTATTTTTCAAGGTTTTAAAAAATATCTGGGCAGAATGCCTCAGGCAGACAACACACAAAATGTTGCTGCAAGGCACTCTGTGCTCCAGTTTGAAAATCCAATGTTTAATTAGAGAGAGAGAGAGACATTTTCAGTATGCTTAGTAATTGATTTTAAAAAGATGTTTTGTGTCTTTTACATTTTTCTGCATCTCAGCTAAAACAGATAATCTATTCTGTTAAGGAAAGCAATGCTCCACTGCAATAATTACAGCATTTTTAACATTTGTACAATTAAAAATTAAACTTCTAAAATATAAAAGAAGTAAAAGCATTACTACTACCATGTTTTTGCAGGATATTCTCAGTAAAGTATGATGACATTTCTCATAGAACAGTTCAACTAGAAGACGCTGTAGAAGGCATCTGCTACAATTTCACGTTCATTCAGAATGAAGCAAATGTTGCAAGGAAACGAAATGCTTTTATATTCACAGCTGTGGCTGCCACTAGACCACAGCACTTCCCCAGAAAGTTGGAAGAGCTCTACTCCAAAACTGAGTAAAAATAACCAAGGGTCAGGTGTCTGACACAAAGATATAAATTCTGATATATGTAACTATTCAGTATTAGGCACACCCATTGGCTACTGAGCAGTATTCAAAGTAAGACAGACAATTCTTGGCCCCCTTTTTCTCAACTCTATTTGAAACGTCTCTTTTTTACATGGCACACAGTTATGCAATTTTCAGTATTCAAAGCTATTTTGACTTTTTGAGTGCATCTGTCTTTATCTTCTAAAGATTCCTTTTTGGGCTGTACTTCCTGCTTACATCTGCCTTCTGGTGTAGCAGTCAATATATTTTCACACATTGCTGTTCAGTGTTCGATATATTGAATCAGTCATAGAATGAAAGTGATCAAATTCCATTCTTTCCACTTACAGGTAAGAAACTAAATTTATATATCATACAGAACAGCAACAAAAAAGATTATTTAAATGAAGAAAATATGTTAAAACAAATTTATGCCCTCTAGAGAAATATCAATAGGCTGTTGTCCATTACAAACATTTAGATAGTTTGTTATTTTTCAAAGCAACATTATAGTCTGTCTTTAACAAATCTTTATACATTTGTTTAAAATATTCTTGCAAAAAAGGTGAAACATCAAGACCAAACTCACACTGAGTCCCCAAACAAGTAGCAAACAATTGCATCATGTATGAATCTGGCTTCCACATCTACACAGACATTATCTAGAAGGCATCAGTATTGCTGCTTACATTCAAAATCCTACGAAACTGCTAAGTACAACTAATAATATCTATTCAGATTAATAATTATGCATTAAAGCATCTGTCAGACAAAATGGGAGACCGTTCAAGGATCTTTCACTGTACAGGCTTTGCAGTATACAGCCAAAGCCTGTACAAAATCATTTTGACTGGCAAATTTTCACAGCAGATTAAATTTTGTGAGAAGACTGAACACCTCTATAGGTGCACATACAGAACATACTTTAATGTACATTTTTATGGTTTTTGAATTGTTAGAATGTACTTCCTGCATCTTGTTTTATGGTTTTGATGTCCAGATGTGCAATATTTTATTTTCTTCTTTAACTTAAATTTTTCTTCAAAGTTGAAACATTGGCTTCATATCTTTCTGCTGCCTGTAAGTCACTTCCCTTTTTTCTTCATCTCCATATCTTGGCTCTGTGGTCAAAATAGATATACTTAACATTTTGTGTACAATTCGAGTAAAACTGTATGATCCTTCAGAGATATTTTAAGAATTAAACTTTCAACAATCATACAGGCAATGGAAATAAAAATATTTCATACTAATAAAATTAATCTATTTTGAAAATGTTGCATTCTTTTTCCACCAAAACCTTTCAGTGCAGATATTTAAGAACAATGTAGTACTAGCATGAAGAAACTAGACATGGCAGCAAGCCTAGATTACAGTAGGTGTTTTCAAGTGTTTTGCATTTATGGTGCCTAAACAGAATTTTGCATCTCTGACTGGAATTATAACAGCACAATGCTGAACTCCCCTGTATGAAGTCATCCAAATGCTGACAACAAGACCACCTGGAGAGCTATGGACAAGATTAGAAAGTTGCTCTTTTGTGACCCACTTCGGGCTAATCTCCTGTAGCTGGTTTATAATCATTCCAAGGACCAAAGTGGTTGCTTGGAAAAATTGTTAATGATCATCTTTCATAGAATAAAGTAGAAATGAAAGAATTCATCCAAGGAAGGGCAGTGTTCAGCGTGTTTTCAACAACTTATTTCCTCTCATTTTCAGAGAAGGACTTTCTCATCAAGCTGTAAGGTAAAATTTTCAAGAACTGAGAGGTTGCTTTGCTCTTCCACGTTTTTTAGCTGTACAACTGCCAAGTGAAATCCCTATTAGACCACTGGGGAGCAGATGGGAGATAATAAGGAAATGTCTTCCCTGAATGAAGTACAGAGAGCAGACTGGCTACACAATCCCTGTGCTCAAGACAGATGAAAAATGTATGAATGATTCTTAGGGTACATTCTGAGTTTTTAGGTTGCTTGAGTCCTTTTACAAATTTGGACTTAGGCTGTTACAGCTATTACAGATACATAATGTGCACTCAATTAGAGAGAGAAACAGATTGTCCACATATATGTTCTCTCTTGCTTTATACAGTGCTAGAAGCCAAAACCCACTTCATGAAATCTCCTCACTTAAAAAGCAGGTACATATTTTGTTTTCGTAACAGAACATTTTAGACAATCAGAAATAATGTGTTAATTATACGGACTAAATTACACGTCTACATATAAAACTATTTACAATTCTTTCAGATTATTCAATGTTGCTTAGGATCTTACAGTCTCTGGGGAAGTTTTAAGAGGTTTCAAGAGATACAGTTTCTCAACAAGGAGAGACACTTTTAATAAAAAAACTGAATTACAAATATTTCTACAACACATCTACCTGAACGGTTGTTTTAAACTTAGAGAATGTCTTCGGATGTGGATTTCTTTTCCTCCAATTTGGAGCATTGTAAGATGCTGAATAATATTTGTCTGCTGAAGAAAAAATAAAAAATAAAATCTTAATTTCAGTCACAATTTCAGAAAAGATGATCTCAATCTGCTATGTGGTTTAAAAGTATGATTTAGATCAGATGAATCATACATCACCACTGAAATGCAAGCTATTACTAAATGTAGACTTTGCTTCTAGTATATTAAAACGTTTGTAATCTTTCACCATTTCCACAATGCTCAGTTTCTTCAAAATGAACGTTCCTGTGCTGAAAACCTTTCTAAAGAGTCAACTGCTTTTAGAATAAACAAATCCATAACCCAACATGCCCTTTTATCTGTTTGTGAAAGCACCAGATGCAAAGCAATATGATGTTAATAAATAATCGTTTTGTATATGATTTAGTTAGAAACACTTTTTTACTGATATCCCTGTTTTCTTTTAATTCCAGATCAATTCCATTAATTCCAGCAAGTAATTCCACAATAATTCTGTTTTTCAGTTTATGTGCAGCATCTAAGTAACACAGTTTTTAGTTTTGATCCAATATCTTTCATTTGTGTCCAGAAGAATTTCTGATTCCATGCCCAGTGGCTCAGGTACTCTTCAAAGGAAAGGTATTGAAAATGATGTTAGTTCTTTGTAGAACAAAACACTCTGGACAAATTTTCTTTGAAATGCTCTATCCCATTTTTAGTCTGGAGATTTGGTAAATATATCTTTTGTGTTAAGAACATTCTCTCTGTTATTCCTTTGCAAACCTCTTCAGATTTAAAAAACCACAAATATTTAAAAGGAAAAAAAACAACCCAAACTGTTAGTCTCAAGGACTGAACAATGATGCTGAGATTGATTTCATTTACACTTTCTCATCTAAAAACAACAACTGTCAGAGATACTACTGTTATTGTAAATGAAGACAAGAAGGCACCTCAAAATGGAGATCCATCTTAACAAAGATAAATAAAACTGGCAATTTATCATTTTACAATTCTTTAAATTATTTGTCATTCTATTTGTCACTGAAGTGTCAAAACACAATTATACAAAATACTGATTAAGACTGGAAATAAAACCCAAAATATGGTACTATTCTGCAAGTATAATACTGCAAAACTGTATTATAAAGTTAAACATAACTGAAAGATACATAATTACATCTGAAAGAGACAAAAAGTAACATAGATTACAAATCCCACTCTAAGCTTCTTGTTGAATTCATGACATGGTAGGTAGTATCAAGAAGAAACGTGGCAAAAAGATGAAGGAAAACATCACCCTGGAAGAATGGCAGGAAGAATTTTGTCCTCCATTCAGCACAGACAATGTGAGAACATAATAATGCATGTCACAAAAGTTCTGTTTCCAATTTAAATTTGTTCTGAAGTTTGAATACAGTGCAAGAGTTTGTTTACTTAAGAAGAAAATAATCATAAATAACGAAAACAATCAAAAATCCTAAGTAAAATTACAGTGAAATACTATTTGCAAAGACATAGACAAAAAAAAAGGTCATTCCTTCATCCCCTTCCAGTAGAAAAAGTGGAACAAGAAATATTTCTTGAGAGCAAACTAAAATGATACTGGAAGACTACTTCTACTACTATTACTATTGATATTCAGAGTAGAATGATACATTGAAATGGTCAATTAAACATTATCTTTCAAAAGAAGAAAATTACCTACAAGAATATTTAGAAGTGGGAATCAGCACAAAGTTTAAATGTGTTTACATCTCTATGGATATTACTGTAATATAATTATGAAAATCAAGCTGGATTAAATTTACTCTTGCCCAGGGTTAGGTGTAAGTACCTAAATAGGTATTCATATTTAGATATAAAAACCTAAATATTCACCTCCAGTGACAAACATGAAAGCAGCAGAATACAGCCAGGTATTTTAAGAGTCATTTTAAGAATTCTGTGTAAGCAGGAACTCACCTGTAGACCCATTATAATTATACATTGGTTCCTGTATGACTCTGCCATTACGGTAGAACACATACGCTGATCTTTGAGGTTCTGAAGAATTGAAATAAACGTTTCTTTCAGTTTGTCTCACAGAACGAGTAGAAGTAGTTTCATCATCCCTTCTATGATAATTTTGTTGGTAATTTGGTTTAACTTTTGAGTATGAAGTGGGAATTCCTAAAATTGGAAAAACAAATTTATAAAGTACTGTTGTGATATTACTCAAAGAAGACAAAGTTAAAAAAAATGTTCTGTACAGACAGTCCACTCAAAATATAGATTGTCCATATGCGACACATAGAACAGAACGAGGTAGTGCTAAATCATCTAATAGTTTAGTTTATAGAAATGAATAAGCCAACTGTTTTATAAAAATACCTTTGCCTGTTCCTGTATTAGGTGGGTTTCTTTGCTCCTCAGAAATCCAGTTCTTTTTCTTTACTCCCTTAAAGTGGTATTTCCTCACCCGTTCAGAGCTGTTTGTTGCTAAAGGATTTAATAGCACAGATTTACCTTTCAAAAACCACACATTTTCTTATCAAGAAATGCTATGATGTATTGAAAAACTCATCTTCCACTTCATACACAGGTCTCTCTAGGTAAGGAACACTATTTTCCTCTTTAAATATTTTGAAAGAATCACTTCACAAAATGAAAGAAAAGTTACTATATTTCCATTAGCACAGTTCAAGGTCTCAAAATCTTTATCAATAACAGCTCAGCAGTACTTTGAACAGGTACAATTACTTTGATTCTGTCTGAGAACGTTCCCCATTAAGAATCAGAAAAAACTTCAGTAATACTGTAAAAAATAGAATCTCACTGAAAAAAAACAAAGAATCACAGAACTGTAGGGGTTGGAGGGGACCTCTAGAGATCATTGAGTCCAACCCCCTGCCAAAGCAGCTCCCTAGCCCAGGCTGCACAGGTAGGTGTCCAGCTGGGTCTTGAACGTCTCCAGAGAAGGAGACTCCACCACCTCTCTGTGCAGCCTGTGCCAGTGCTCCGTCACTGCACTGTGAAGAAGTTCCCACACACATTTGTGTGGAACTTCCTACGCTTCAGTTTGGGGCCATTTTCCCTTGTTCTACCACCATGCACTGCAAAGAGTCCACCCTTGTCCTTTTGCCTCCCACTCCTTAGATATTTATAGACATGGATCAAATTCCCTCTGCATCTCCTTTTCTCAAGGCTGAATAGACCCAGGTCTCTCAGCCTTTCCTCCTAAGAGAGGTGTTCCATGCCCATTAATATCTTAGTAGCCCTCCACTGAACTCTTTCGAGGAGATCCCCGTCTATTTTGTACCAAAGAGCCCAGAACTGGACACAATACTCCAGGTGAGGCCTCACCAGGGCAGAGTAGAGGGGGAGGATCACTTCCCTTGACCTGCTGGCCACGCTCTTTTTAATGCAGCCCAGGATCCCATTGGCCTTCTTGGCCAGCAGGGCACACTGCTGCCTCCTGGCCAGCTTGTCATCATCAAGACCCCCAAGTCCCTATTCAACTCTCCAGCAGGTCATCTCCCAGCCTCTAATTCAGTACCTTTTACATTTGAATACTTCGATGTAGTCGGTGTTTTTTCAAAATATACTGGCTCACTTCGTTTCCCATTAAAATATTTGTTTCTCTGTGCCGCAAAATAACCACCTCCTAGAGAAAATGAAGAAAAGATGAAGAAAATCATCAATTTTAAAGAACATTCTGAAAAATTAAATGTGAACCATCTTTATAATTACATTCTGACTGAAATTAATAAAAAAGAAAAAAAAATATAATAAAACCAAATAGACAATTCATTAAGCATCCCCCACCCAAAATAAAATAAAAAAATAATTTAAAAAAGGTAAACATTTAAAAGCTTTAAATACACATAGGTATGATTTAATTACAGAATTCCTTCTCAGCAGGCAAGGGGAGGTGATTGCCCCCACGTGCTCAGCTCTTGTGAGGACCCATCTGCAGTACTGCATTCAGGCCTGGGGACCCCAGTACATGAAAAAAAAAAAGAGCTCTTGGAATGAGACTAGAGGAGGGCCACTAAAATGGTAAGAGGGCTGGAACACCTCTCCTATGAAGATGAGTTGAGGGAACTGGGCTTTTTAGCTTGCAGAAGTATCAGGAAGCCAAAATTAATTACCTTTGTTTTCATAGGATTTATCATCCGTTCTGCTAATACATTTCACTGATACTTTCATTCCTGAAGTCTCTCTCTCTCTTTTCATATTATTGTCACCTGGAAAGGCAACAGAAGGAACGTGTTCGCTCCCTGCATATAACCACAATGAATGAAAATGTCATTCACTTCCTTCCACATCTATGAATTAGTAATTAGCTCAAAGCAATTTCCTTTAACTGCTTGTTTTATATTCTTCTTTCTCTATTATTAGTCATTTGAACAGTGCATTGTGAAACTTAAGCACTGACGTATAACTTCTGAATTTTCTAAGGAAATGCCATGATACTCACATTAAAGAAGACATGGTATATACTGACTACAAAAATAAAAATACCTACCTGTCCATGAATCTTGCTCAAAGGTGTCCATTGGTAATTGCTCACTTTCCAAACATGGAGATGGAGGTGCAATTTTTGTTGACTGGAAAACCTGAGGGTACTGAACCCTATAATATTCTCCTAAACATTGCACAAAAAGTGGGAGAAAAAAAAACACAAACACCTTTACTATACTGGCAATGGTGCTGTTCATAAAAGGGTCACTCATGTCATATTTACCAGATTTATAGCACACTTCCTTTATTGCTCTTTCTTCTTCAATATCTGCAGCAGTCCTTTCCAATGTAACAGAAATATCTGTAGGAAACATTTTTAAAAGATTACTAGATATCTTGTCATGCCATACCAAGACCATTAATGTTTTTTAACTATCAAATAACACAATGAATTTCATTTTTGCCATGATTATTTGTTAACATTAGGTTTTTCCCAGTGCAATGGAATTTCAGCTACAGCATCTATTAAAGTCACTGCTGCCTTAGAGTGATTTAAAACCATTTCCACTATTCATCTGTAAAACATTTGTATACACTCAGAAGGAAATCTCAGTGAACATGTCATCCATGTTTTCTTGTCACAAAGCCTCTACTCAATGTTGTTAACCTGCAGTGTCTGCTGGCACAGCTGGCGAAGTGAGTGTTCCTTACCTGTCTCAGTTAAGATTAACAAGACTAATCTCTAAGTGAGACACGTTCAATTGCTTAATTACAGGTGTGTCGGTTTTTTGGTTTTTCATATATGTGTTTGGAAATATATCTACACGTGTAAACCAGTGAATCATACTGCATAAACTCTCTTTACCAGATTTAAGAATAACTGTTTTTGTTATAAAATGAGACTGCCAACTGGATGTCAGCCAGTTTAATAAATCAGATTGAACAAATCGTTTGAGCTGAAGATACACAAGTATCTTTTGTAAAAAAACCTTAATTAATGATTGTGTAAAGCATCAATTCCTGTTCAGAAATCTGTTTCCCATAAAAAGAAGTAACTCCTAAATTTGCAAAGAATAAGTAACCCATAACATTAGATAATCTCAAAGAAAATACTTGGAGCTGTATAGACCAACTAGATGATCTTTGAGGTCCTTCTCAACCTAAGCCACTCTATGATTCTGTGATAATATGTAAGAGACCTGTATGCTGTTTCATACCCACCTGAAGCTAGAAGATGCACAGCACATTGCTGATAGCTAGACCAAACATCCCTAGCATGATAATGAATTATTTTGCATTGACAAACGAAGGGGAGAAAAAGGAATAATACCGTAATTCTTATTATTTTTACCAGTATTTAATATTTATGAAGAAAAAAAGGCAAATACTGTTAAGCAAACATACATAGATTGGTCTGATAGTAATGCCTCCTGTAGTCATTCCTACACTTACTTTTTTAAGTTCACAAGCCATTTCTCTGACCAAAATAAGCAAGAAAAAGTCAAATGTCATGAGCATAAATGTTTTTTATATTTACTAAAATCTTCAAACAAGTCGAATAATAAGTGATATTTTCAATCTCTACAATTGATGGTGTAGTATGAGGAGGAGTACTTAAAATGTGTAACAAAAAAACCTATGTATTTCAGATATTATTTTATATTTAAATGGTGGAGTTTATTCCAGGCATATTGACTTTAGGCAGTTCTCTTTAGCACACAATGTTCAGCACTGANAGTCCTTTCCAATGTAACAGAAATATCTGCAGGAAACATTTTTAAAAGATTACTAGATATCTTGTCATGCCATAGATTCATAGATTCATAGGTACATTAGGTTGGAAAGGACCTACAAGATCATCTGGTCCAACCATCCTCCTATCACCATCCCTACCCACTGAACTACTAAATCAAATCCCTTAGCACCTCATCTAAACGCTTCTTGAACAGCGCTAGGGATGGTGCCTCAACCACCTCCCTAGGCAGGCCATTCCAGTGCCCGAACACTCTTTCAGAGAAAAAGATTTTCCTCAAATCTAATCTAAATCTTCCCTGGCACAACTTGTGGCCGTTCCCTCTCGTCCTGTCACTAGTAATCTGGGAGAAGCTGCTGACCCCCTCCTCACCACAACCCCCCTTCAGGAAGTGGTAGAGTGCAAACACAATGAATTTCATTTTTGCCATGATTATTTGTTAACATTAGGTTTTTCCCAGTGCAATGGAATTTCAGCTACAGCATCTATTAAAGTCACTGCTGCCTTAGAGTGATTTAAAACCATTTCCACTATTCATCTGTAAAACATTTGTATACACTCAGAAGGAAATCTCAGTGAACATGTCATCCATGTTTCCTTGTCACAAAGCCTCTACTCAATGTTGTTAACCTGCAGTGTCTGCTGGCACAGCTGGCGAAGTGAGTGTTCCTTACCTGTCTCAGTTAAGATTAACAAGACTAATCTCTAAGTGAGACATGTTCAATTGCTTAATTACAGGTGTGTTGTTTGTTGTTTTTTGTTTTCTTTTAAATATATGTGTTTTGATATATATATGTGTGTGTGTAAACCAGTGAAGCATATTGCATGAATTTTCTTTACCAAGTCCTCAGTCAACACATAGTATTCAATATTAATATTAAATATTAAGATGATTAAGATTGGTGAGAACAGGAAGATAATGAAAATGCCTTTCTACATGAGAAAAGGCCAACTGCTCAGATCATCCTCAAATTGAGAACTTGTACATTATATGATAGTATTTGACAGTCATCTGAATATTTTAAACTCTATTTTGATGAAAAATGGAATATGGGAATTACACCAGCATCGAAATACAAATCTAGATGCTTTGCAGGAGTTAGAACATACAGTTCACTCATGCATCTGGTGTCTAACAGTTTTGTTGGGAAACAATTTCAAAAACTTGTCAACAGCCCTTTCCTAAAAATGTTAACAGTCATGGGAATAAATCAGTTATGAACATTGCATATTCAATATTGCAATTCAACTACATTGCATCAGGTGAAAAACATTTATTCTAGTTCCTTCTAAGGGGAAATAGAAAACTTATTTACTATTGTTATTATCTTCGTCCTCCTCTTCATCCTCGTCTTCATCCTCTTCATTGCTGAGGTCTACAACCACTGGAGGGTGAATTGGTAATAAAATATTCCCCTGAATTCTGTGCAATTCTTGACTGTGGGCTGAATTCAGAATCCCTTCTTGGCCTTGCTGTTGAAATACAGTATCTGCAGGAAAGAACAAGTTGCCGATTTTTTTTCAAGAGGGAACTGCAATATGAAATTCAGG
Source organism: Odontophorus gujanensis (assembly GCA_013399175.1). Lineage (NCBI taxonomy): Eukaryota > Metazoa > Chordata > Aves > Galliformes > Odontophoridae > Odontophorus > Odontophorus gujanensis. The sequence goes on along the minus strand of VXAB01009400.1, from coordinate 464 downwards.
TTCAGAGCAACAGGTAAACTTTCTAAGTAATTATCATATGTAAACTGTCTGCAAATAGATGAATTGAGCCTTATATCAAGTATCTTTTACAGAGGCAGGCAAATGAACACATTCCAAACACACGAAGAAATAAAACGTATGCGTACTAGCCCCTCTGACAGAAAAGACAACACACTGCTGACTATAGCCTGCAGAAAAGAGAAGCTTCTATACTGTTCAAAAATGGCTGTATATCTCTTCCTGCTAGTAGACAACCTTTTTTTCTTCCAATCTCTTTGTGGATAGTTTACAACATCGGGAAATAAATGATTAATAATATCTTGGCTGAAGTCTGTCAATTCCAGGACTCCAATTTGGAAATATACTAAGCATGCTAAGTAGCAGGCAGGCCTGGACTGCCCCACAGGGCATGAATTTGGAAGAATTTAGCACTGTAAAGCACTAAGCCAAATCAAACTTTAACA
>VXAB01009399.1:6974-23135 GCA_013399175.1 Odontophorus gujanensis | reverse complement strand
ACCTGTGAGCTCGGCAACAAGCTGGAGGCAGTATTGATTGCAGTGAACATGATACAGTGAAGCTCAAGATCTTACATGGAAGAAACAAGGCAATAAGTATGATTTTAGCCCTGGACTTCAGGAGAGCCAAGTTTCACTTCTTAAAGGATTTGCTTTGATTTATCAAATGTGTTAGAATATAGGAAGGTAAGGTAGCTCAAGAGAGTTTGTTCACATTCAAGCATCCCTTCTTCCAAGCTCAAGACTGGTGCATCCCTAAGATGGCAAAGGTGAAAGAACACCCTCATGAATGAGCAGGGAGTTCATGGAAAAATGCAAATAGAAGAAGAAGACTACAGAAAGTGGAAAAGGTGTCTGGCCACTTAGGATGAGTATAGAAACATTGTCTGGGCATGCAAGGATATCACAGAGGGTAAGGCCCACTTGGAATTAAAATTGGCAAAGGAAGTTAAGGACAGCAAGGAAGGCTTTTTTAAGTATGTCAGTAGCAAAAGGAAGACTAGGGAAAGCATAGACTCACTGCTGAATGAATTAGGTACCTTTGTAACAAAGGACACTGAAAGGAAGAGTTACTTCTTTTTTCATACTTTACTGTAAGGACTATCCATCGGGAATCCCTGAGCCTGAAGATGAGAGAGGATTGGGAGAATGGAAGATTTCCCCTTGGTCATGGAGAAGCTGTTCAGAGGTCATCTTGGCATGACATCCAAGAGGAGGTCCATTCTAACTGCTGTGATCCTCTGATTCTGTATTTAACAGAGGATATAAATATCTGTAACTACAGTAAGATTATCTTTTTCCTAATGTAGACAGGTATTCTCATTGCTCACTGCAAGTACAGAGGGAGTTTCCAGTCCTGATTTTTATTATGCCATTTCTTCATATCTTTTCCATGGTCATGTAGGTAATGCCACAGAGCAATACGTGACATAGTCTTACTGTTCTCACTTGCTCATGCTGGGGAATGTCTTCTTTTGATAGCTGAGATGTTGCTGTTTTGGGAATCCTGGTTCCCATCAGATGTATCTAATACCACCATGGATTGATCAGAATAATGCACGGCAGGCAGTTCGACTGTTATATTGCTCTCCATTCTGACCAGTCTTTCAGTTACCTTTGCAATGGCTGAAACACAAACTCATAGAGGGGTTAAATGTAACTCAAAGTCTTGAAGTTTAATAATTAGTTCATTTATAAGGGTCTTCTTTCCTCTCTGCCATATATTGCTGCTAATGTACTGGCTTACCTTTCTGGTGCAGCCTTTGTGAATATACGCCACATATTTGGTGTACACCTGACTCTCTCGGAGTCATGCTCCTGGTCTGGTTCATCATGAATGAATGTGGGGTCATGTAACAGTTCCACCACAGCATATTCTCTCAAATAACGGATGCTTTCCATAGCAGTCCATTTCTTTTTCTCAGGCATCAGATCATCTCTGAAGGGATACTTTTCTTTCATGGTTATCAGCATCTACCTCCAGAGAATGAAAGGTCAATTGTGGATGTACTAATGCCTCTGTCAATGGCAGAGACCCTGGCAATGNGTGGATGTACTAATGCCTCTGTCAATGGCAGAGACCCTGGCAATGCTACCCAACTGGCGAGCTTCTCTACCATCTAGCCACGCACTCTTGGCCCCGTTGTCCCAGCAGCGAAGTAACCAGGTGACTGTAGGTTCATTTGGGTGGTGTGAAAAGTCTTTTCTCAAACCTCAAATTTCATTCATTTTCAGAGGTCGAATAATAATGGTGACAATATCTTTCTCAACGGCTACTCTGTCAGGACTTGTTGCCCTCCTAGGCATTCGTGACTGAGATCTTACTAGGGATTTCAGCCCTCCCTCTGGAAACCCTGGACCTAGGAGTCACTCTTCTGGACCTCTTTTCTCCTCTTCTCATACAGTGTCTGATTCCTCTACTTTCTCCTCCTCCTCTCTCTTCTCTTCTAAGGGAGTTGAGTTTCTTCATTTTCTGTCCTCATACAGGGGCAACTGACATTGATTCTGGTGCCTCCTGAGGTTGATCAGGTTGGTCAGTTTCAATGCCCATTCTCTCTAGCTTGGCTCAGAGTCTGTTTTGTTAAGCTAGGAAGGAATTTAGTTCAGCTTGGAGCAAGGTATGATGAGACTGAATGGGAAATTGTTTGATTCAGAAACCCAGTATTGTGAACTGGTAAGCATCTCAGTTCTGGGGGAGTCTTGTTCAGACGGGAGGACATCTCTCTTGGATTGGAGGATGTCTCGCTCAGACTGGAGGATGTCTTGTTGAGACTCGCTCTCAGTTTGGAGGGTGCCTATCTCAGATTGGAGGGCATCTCACTCAATCTGGAGGCTGTCTAAATTGGACTGGAGAATCTGTTTCTCCGCTAAAAGACTCTCTCTCTGGATCTGGAGACTGTCCCCCTCAGCTTGGAGACTCTCTCACTCTGTTTCAGAGACTCCATGCTTCTCTGTGATAGTACTGAATAAGGCTCGATAAGCATAAGTCAGACCCAAATTAATTTGGGCCAACTCAGATCTGTCTGAGCTGCAACATCCCTGTCTCAAACACCTGCTTAGATTCTCAGTATCTTGCAGGTGTTCAGGAGAAAAGTTCCATGACACCAGTGATGTCCATTTCTCTAAAGTCTCTCCCAAGTCCCTCCAAGCTCCCTGCCAGTCAGTATTCTCTGGTTCTGGGGAAGGCTCCTCAAAATATTTTAAATACAGATACTGATGAGAAGTGCATTCAGAGAGACTGACACCATGATCATTAGATGAGCATTCAAAAAATGTGTAATGAGTTCAAGGATAGACCAGGAAACTGTTTAAAAATCACAAGTTCTGTAGAATTAGCAATTCTGTCTGGATTTGCTCCCTCTGAAACTGAGTGCCGCATTGTATACAAAAGCCAGGTCGGTATTTCCGTCAGTATTTTTAGCTTATCATGTAGACACTAAGCTCCATGGATCTGACTGGCAAATTTAATCAAGTCCTAGTATGTTATGAGCATTAAAAGGGAAAAAAACAACTAAATGTTGTCCCTTTAAGAACAGTTTTAAAAAAGAAAGCATTTTTTTTCTCTTTACTAAAACAAGTTAGCAACACCCAAAAAAGTATACAAATATCCCAGAAAAAGTGNCAGTGTCTGATTCCTCTACTTTCTCCTCCTCCTCTCTCTTCTCTTCTAAGGGAGTTGAGTTTCTTCATTTTCTGTCCTCATACAGGGGCAACTGACATTGATTCTGGTGCCTCCTGAGGTTGATCAGGTTGGTCAGTTTCAATGCCCATTCTCTCTAGCTTGGCTCAGAGTCTGTTTTGTTAAGCTAGGAAGGAATTTAGTTCAGCTTGGAGCAAGGTATGATGAGACTGAATGGGAAATTGTTTGATTCAGAAACCCAGTATTGTGAACTGGTAAGCATCTCAGTTCTGGGGGAGTCTTGTTCAGACGGGAGGACATCTCTCTTGGATTGGAGGATGTCTCGCTCAGACTGGAGGATGTCTTGTTGAGACTCGCTCTCAGTTTGGAGGGTGCCTATCTCAGATTGGAGGGCATCTCACTCAATCTGGAGGCTGTCTAAATTGGACTGGAGAATCTGTTTCTCCGCTAAAAGACTCTCTCTCTGGATCTGGAGACTGTCCCCCTCAGCTTGGAGACTCTCTCACTCTGTTTCAGAGACTCCATGCTTCTCTGTGATAGTACTGAATAAGGCTCGATAAGCATAAGTCAGACCCAAATTAATTTGGGCCAACTCAGATCTGTCTGAGCTGCAACATCCCTGTCTCAAACACCTGCTTAGATTCTCAGTATCTTGCAGGTGTTCAGGAGAAAAGTTCCATGACACCAGTGATGTCCATTTCTCTAAAGTCTCTCCCAAGTCCCTCCAAGCTCCCTGCCAGTCAGTATTCTCTGGTTCTGGGGAAGGCTCCTCAAAATATTTTAAATACAGATACTGATGAGAAGTGCATTCAGAGAGACTGACACCATGATCATTAGATGAGCATTCAAAAAATGTGTAATGAGTTCAAGGATAGACCAGGAAACTGTTTAAAAATCACAAGTTCTGTAGAATTAGCAATTCTGTCTGGATTTGCTCCCTCTGAAACTGAGTGCCGCATTGTATACAAAAGCCAGGTCGGTATTTCCGTCAGTATTTTTAGCTTATCATGTAGACACTAAGCTCCATGGATCTGACTGGCAAATTTAATCAAGTCCTAGTATGTTATGAGCATTAAAAGGGAAAAAAACAACTAAATGTTGTCCCTTTAAGAACAGTTTTAAAAAAGAAAGCATTTTTTTTCTCTTTACTAAAACAAGTTAGCAACACCCAAAAAAGTATACAAATATCCCAGAAAAAGTGGCAGTACTTGGACTTCAAGGCTGTGTTTTGGGTACAGCGCCTGCAGTACAGACACGATTCCTAATGAGGGAGAGATTCATTCTAAAAGTACATCTCTACCTGGTCAAGGCAGTTAATTGCCCCAAGTTGGGTGCCAAAAATGTCAAGGATTTATGGCCTGGTTTGGTCCTGTTACATGACAATTTAGGTTGGAGGACCCACAGATCCACATCCAAGGGAAGGGGGAGAGGGAAAAGTGAAAAAGGGAAAAGGGAGATGGGCCTAAAAACAAAACAACGGCAGTGATCTGAGGAGAAAAGCTAACTTATTAAATAAGATCTCGGAATGCAAAATAACATAATATAATTGGAATTGAAGCTAATAAATCAAATAGAATTAGCAAGAGAGTGTCTGATAAACCGAAGGCCTTATACTAAACACTGAAGACGAGATGGCAGGGAGCACACACTGCTGGGTCAACTCGAAAAGGGAAGAGGCTGTGTCTTGTTACACAGTTTTTCTTTCCCTCTGAGTGGAAAACAGAAAAATGCAAATAAACGCGAAGTCCTCTGGGGTACGTAGTTCTTCTCTTCTGAGACAGGTATACCCAGACCTATTGATGATCTACAGAGCTGGAGCATTAACTCTTTAACTCCCAATGCACTACATGATGTTATGATGTGGAATACCAATAACAAAAATCATAAAGCCATGACATAAACATATGAAAAAAATAAATGACCGTCAGCTAAGTAAACCCTTAATAAGAGAATCAAAACACAACATTAAATCACTTTCCACATTTTCATAATAGCAATTAACAACTCAATGTTATAAAACAATGAATTCTGAATCTGTCTTTTTTTTTATTATTTATTTGGTTTAGTTTTGCTTTGTTTTTTACATTTTTTCTCAAAATTCTAGAAGGTCACATAGAAACATAGCAGAAGAGCTGATAGATACAGCGAGACTTGAACTTTTAAAGATGATTATTTGTATTAGAAAAAAATTGATACTCTCTGGAGGGATAGAAAGAATATTTTATAACAAATATGTCTCCATAAAACTAGTCACATTTTGATTCAGTATTTTGTTTCTCAGTTATCATAAATTGCATATCAAGCAAATATGGTGTGTGAAACTTTTAAAAAATTACTATCTGGTTTGGAATCCAATTTTAAAAAGTATAAAAGATATATAAAATAGAAAGATGGAACTATTGATTGACTAAGTTTATCAAAATAAATATGTTTGTTAAAACAGATGCAGTATAACTGATACTCTGCGCTGTACTTCCAGTCTTCCTCCAAAAAAACCTCAAAGGATTTCCCAAAAGAGAGATGAATACTTACTTTGTTTAGTAGTCCTTTTATCCTATGTGTCTATGTTTGTCTGTATTTTGTAACAAACATACTCTATTGTTCCAGTGCATTCAGTGATGATGAATGAAAGCAGAAATGACTTTCTGGTTCATTTTTCAGTTTTTCCTCAAAAGCATGAAATGTTGTCCGATGAGCCATTGTTTTCATCACATCTGGAGGAACTGATATTCTATTATCCTGAAGAAGTAACGCTTCTATTTCTTGCAAAAAACATGTTTCTGTAAATATCTCTTCCCAGAAGAATCAGTAGTAGAATTAGTATCCTGTACTGAAAATGAAGGACAGTCAGGAAAATAATCAGTATACAGTAACCTCCCAAGTAAGTATGCAGAAAAATATTTTCCAAATTTCAATGGTTTTAGTTTGCATTTAGCGCTGATTGAAATGTTGAGTCAAGAGATTTTCCTCACAAGAGCAAGAACTTTCTTTTCTTTCACTGTTCTTATCTTATTTCAGACTACATAGTTTGCAATATCTTCTAAATAGTGATTTGCATATTAAAATGCTTTTTTTATATACTCATTGTTACACCATATGAGTCATACTGAGCCCATATTTTGATTGCTTTTGGCAGTGTCCTTAACATGACATCTATTGATAATAGCAGCTGAGTGACATCACCCTTTGCCCGTACTAAAACATTTACTTTAAAGAAAAGTTAATCAATCCTACAGTTACCAGCTGCTCTACACAGACAGCTTTGGAATTCCATGAAGATTTGCATTCATTCAGAAGAATCAATGCTGTCAGGATGCTTCCAGTGGAAATTAGAGATTTTTTTCTTTTTTCTTTTTTCTTTTTTCTCTTTTCTTTTTTCTTTTTTCTTTTTTTTTTCTTTTTTCTTTTTTCTTTTCTCTTTTCTCTTTCTTCTTTCTTCTTTCTTCTTTCTTCTTTTTTTTCTTTTTTCTTTTTTCTTTCTTTTTCCTTTCTTTTTTCTTTTTCTTTTTTTTCTTTTTCCTGTTTTCTTTTTACTTTTTTTCTTTCCATTTTCTGTTTACTTCCTCGAGCTCACAGAAATTACTTTGATGACTAGGCTAGGTATTGCATACTACTCTCCTTGCTTGAGAGATAAGTGTGATGAAAACTTCTGCTGTTTCAGAAGAACTGCTGAAAATTAAAGATTTGTAGAGCCTTTTATTAGACTCGGTAATAAGATCTAAAGGAACATGAAACTGACAAAATCACAAAGGTAGAAATATCTAATTAACAAATGTAATAATGTTGTATGCACAAAAACATGAACATATTTATGTATGTATCTACACAGAATTTTTTCTGTGCATGAACTTGAGTGTTTATTGCTGTTGTTGGGGAGGTTTTTGTCTTGCTTGGTTGGTTTTCTGTTTTGTTTGTTTGATTTTAATGTAGCCTGAATGTAGTTTAGTTGATTGCAAAGGAAATGCAGAGCACACATACACTGGGCAGGCTCCTGATCTAAATATTTCTGCAGCCACCTCTTTTTTATAACTTCCTCTGATATTGTCAGGGAAATCCCAACTTTAAAATAATTTGCCATACTGTAAAGCATGATTCTAGTGCCTTTGGTCTCAGAGTGTTTCAGCAATACAAATACCTCAGAAATAATACATCTATTTCCTTTAAAGTGCAATAGAAAAACATCATTGTATTCTTAGCTTTTCATAGGAATTTCTTATCTGAAAGAAAATTCTGATAAGCACAGAGCTTTGCACACCACATTCTTGAAAAATAAGAAAACCTATATGTAAAACCACAACTAAGAATACTGCATGAAGCTGGTAGCAATACAGAGGTGCAATATACCCTGTTGCAGGAGGGACAATTTGTCAGAACTGCCCTCTGACAAGTGGTGCTAGAGGAAAACCATGTTTTTTTTCCTCAGGAATTAGATCATATTGAGAATAACTCAATGCAAGATAATGGTTTAGTAAGTAAGTAGTTATATGTTTTTAAAAAGTCTTAAACTGTCACCTCAGGACTTCAGTCCCCATTTCAACCATGTTTTTCTAAGTTCTGTAAAGGTCAGTTTGCTAATAAATATTGGTATTTTTACTATTATAATTAGTTAAAATAGTAAGATGAATAAAATAAGAACCAGGATTTCAAAAATTGTTAGTATTTACATTTTTTTGGTCTATATTTGTGGAGTACAAAAAGGTACAAGGGAGAATATTACAGGTAAAAAATAGTTTACAGGTAATCATACCCCCTGGATGAACAAAGGTAGAAAAGAACAGAGCTTAATGTTTACTGTAGCCAGTATGTCTACAAATTCTTATGGTATAGAAGTTATAAAAGTGAGGGAAGCCAGAAAGGTTCATCATGTGGACAATGTGGAAAGCTAATATCTTCCTTTTTCTGACGAAAGTGACCTACAGCTAAATTCAGTCTTACTTAAGTGCTAAACACAAACATTGAGATTCCACTAATTCTACAATTCCAATTTTTTAGGTACTTCTCAAGTGACATCAAATCCTACAGGTCCATACAGTCCAACAATAAATGAATTTTCATAACATTTATGTATCTGAAGTGATTCATTTACAGAAAACCTGTATATTCAAATGCGCTGTAACCATATCTTCCCTACATATCTCTGGAAGATGTTTGAATCAGGAGTTGCTTGACTTTTGGGACTCTAGCTGGAAAACAGCATTACAGCAGATGTGATTGAATTCTTCTTGTACACATCTTCTCTTGTTCTTGGCTTATGAACTTGCTCTGTTATACTGTATGCCCTCAGGTTCACATTATTCAATCTGTGATGGAAAAGGTGTCTTGGACTAAGAGTTATACCCACCTTTCCTGCCTGTCAGGAAAGCAATCAAATTCTGTTTCAAATCAGAAGAAACTATAATGTGCTGCTTAAAGCCAACCTAATTCCACTCTTGAGTAAAACTGGCAGTGTATTTTCTTTCTTCTGTATTTTGCTGAAGAATCTGACAAGATTTGGAGTACAGAATCTGATGAAATTTCTATTGCTCAGCAGTGGTCAAGACTAGTCTTGTACATGCAAACAGTAAAAACTTTGTTTCTGGTATAAAATGAAAGGTTGCAATGCTCCTCAATACAACTCTTCTTACAGCTCTCTCACAGATTAGACCCTCTAAATCTCAACAGTCCATCTGTATAACAGGTGTAATATTTTTTCCCTGCATACACAAGGTTCTCTGGAAATAATAGATATTACAGAGTTTTGTATTGTCCATCCACTGGAGCCAGGGATGGTGCATAGTTTAGGTCTTCGTACTATACCTAAAGAAAACAGATGCTGACAGTGGTTAATTTGTCAACTTTCTTTTCCTATTTGACTCATTTCAAGCAAAAAGTGGGTAAAAAAATAAAAATACTAGGGCTTTACAAAAGTCATACTGCTCAGAAAATTGCTCATGGGATTTGGCCAACTTGCAATGAGTGTCTACTGAGATTTGAACATAATTCCATATTGAGGCAACAATTGTATTACAGTAAATAACTCAGAGTTCACTCACAATAATATCAGACGTGGAATCATTTTAACAGTCATCCTAAGCAATTCTAATCATCAGAATGGTAGAATAATGGAAACACTTCTTTAGCGTATGTGTGCTGGAATACTAGCACAGGTTGCCTGGAGATGTTGTGCAGTTGCCCTCTTTGTAACTGGATGTGGCCCTGAGCAACATGCTCTGGATGTGGCCCTGGGCAACGTACTCTGAGTGTCCTTGCATGAGCAGAGATTTTGACCAGATGGCCTTCAGAATTCCCTGTCAACCTCAACTGTCTTATGATTCTGTGAAGCAATAAAAATAAAAATAAATTAAGGCATTTTCCTCCACACTAAAGACTCCTTCTTTAGAGAGGGAACCATGAATCAGGGATATTGTATCCAACTTGACATAGTTGCTTAAAATCAGTAAGACATGCATAATGTGACTGAGGAAAGGGAAAGTCTTTGAAAGTGTTTTTCTTCATACTTATATGTTAAAATCTAAACACCATAGGTATCCTAATGTAATATAATAAAACGACCCATTTTCTTGATGCTACCAAGTTTTTCAATATGTTAACAGCAAATAGTTAATAATAAAAATACCTCATAGCTAAATGAAAAAGATTATGTCCAAAACTTAATCTCACACTGATGGCCATACTCATGTATTTATTCTCTAAAAAGGAGAATTACTTGAAAGGCATTATTACCCATTATATTCTGTTGTCACTAACAAATTTTGGCAAGAATTGAAATTGCCACTGTTGCTATGCAGAGATACGTAGCCTGAAACCTGTTCTAGATTTGATTTTCTCTAATCTAGACAAGATAATAGAACACTTAACAAACAAGGGTTTTGTTTTTTTTTAATCAGCATGGAAAACAAGTCTGTTTCAATATTGTAATTCACTGAAAAATGAATATGTATATATGTGTATATATATTATGTATATATATATATATAATGTGTATATTTATATCCATCTCATCTTCAGAGATTTTAGGAAAAGGAAGAAAACAACTGAAATTTGTTCATAGTATCCCAGAGAATCAAGGATAGAACTAGGCTAAATCTCACAAAAAGAATAATATAAAATCAAAGTCCACCAGCAATTAGAACTATTTTTAAAACTAAAATCTGAATAACAAATCTTTGCCTTACATTAAATGCAGAGAACATCAGGACTTCCAACACGGACTACTAGTGTGCATAATCATAACATTTTCTGTCAAAGATACAGTCTGCTGAAATATACACAGACAAAACTACTAGAATGTTTTACAACAAGTATTGTGTTCACAGTACACAATAAATACAGTAAGGTTAGATGCATGATTTTTACATTTTCCAGACTAAATAGAATGAGAAAATTGATATCCATCAAAAGATTTTCTATTCATTAAATTAGAGTAGAGAGCTCATACTTATCAAACTAGGGCGGTTTGACTGTTTCTCAAACCCTGGACTTCAGAAGAAATTACACTGTTTTGGCCTGCAAACTATCACTGAACCAGCTTTTTTACATCTTCACAGAGAAACCGTTGAACTGACTTATTCTAGTCCAAAGCCCACATTTTCTTAATAATTTAAACAAGACCCCCTCCAGTTAACAAATTTAAAAACATACCAGCTACAGGGTTAGACTCTTCACTGTTCACATATTTGCTTCCAACAACAAAACAAAACAGTATATGATTGAGAATATTGTCTAAGAAAAGCAGGAAAAAATGCTGCAGCTTTCTTATAACTTTACATGACAAACCTTGCTCAGGAAAACAGTTAGATTTAGAATATATTGATGGTAAAATATTAATAATTCAGAAATTAAAATATTTAATATATGATCAGCAGAAAGGAAAATGTTTTTAATATTATTCCATCAAGGCTTTATTTAACATCATCATATAACTCTTTAGAAATGGTATGTATTCAATTTGAACCACATTTTCCATCTTTTCAAGAATTTTTGCTTTGAACAGTGAAAACTAATAATGCACATTCTTTTCAAATGCAGTCTTTCAAAACAATAAGATTGAAATATATAAAAGCTTCCTCTTGTTCATACATAAAGGCTATTTAAAGAGGGAGTGGATCTGATGGGAAAGCATTTTGAGCATTTGCACAAAAGAAAGCCAGATGAGATCAGGTTTCTTCTCCCATTGCACGAAGTCAAGCAGAAAGGCCAGCTTGTCAGCAAATGTTTAACTACAATGAAATTCATGCCCATATACAATACACTAATTGGATATTTCAACATAATTTAAGCATAGGAAATTCCATGTAGTAATCCTATAACAATCTTCCATTAAATTCTGGTCTGAATACAATTAATAATCTCTGAATATTCAGGATTACAAGAAGGCTCTCCTGTGGTTGAGGCACAAAGGATTTAAACTTGGAGATCGTTTTGGAAAATGTGATGCTGGTAAACAAATACTTGCTAGGCTTTAAAAAAAAAAAGAAATAAAAAAGAAGTGAGAAAGGAGCAAAGAAAATGTACTGCCATTTAGCAGAAATGCAACATGAAGTGAATTACCTTCATGAAAACTTTATGTAAATGACATCGCAGCTAAGTTATGTTTTATGCAACATTGTTTAAAAAGAGATGGTAAAATGACAATATATAGAGACCATTTTCTCTTTCATGTTTGCCATAGGATACAGCAGTAAAATGAAAACCTTCCCTGTATAATTATTTTGCAGGATATTTGTATGTTTATTAGTTAAGTATTGTTCTTCAGAGCAGCGTTTTCTTATTTTGGGACCATACCTATTTCCTTGTTCTGGTTCTTTGTAGCAGCCATCGGTGTTCCAAATCTGTCTCTATTACATATTAGATAGCAGTACCAGTAAGAGCCATTAGAGTCTAATCTGAATGAATTAAATATGGTTGATTGTTTAAATCCTCAGATAAAATGCTTCTTTAATGAGATTGATAATGTCTACCTCACTCCTTTTGCTCAAAGATTTTGAGAGTGCACTTGACAATAAAATGTTGTGTTAATTGATAGGATATGAACAAGTACCTACCCTAAAATGTAAAGTGAAAGGCCAAAACTATACTATAAAGAGAAGCTGCCTTTTGAAGATTTTGAAGGTTTTGCATGATGATTCAGTTACTGTATCCACTTTCATCCCATTACAGACAGATTTGGATTAAATGGCTATCTACAGATTATTTCACCTTTTCCTTTTAAATATGGCACGATTCCTGTCTTATTCTCAGCTGCTAGCAGAAAAGTGTCTGTGTCTTAGGAGGCCTTGCATGCACTTTTTTGTTAACTCATTCCCCACTCTTCAGTACCTCAACAGGCAGAATTACGGTCTGATTTGTTACAAAAGATTGAAAATGTGGTGTTAATGAACTGGGGAACTGAGGGAAGAGGAAGGACTTCTTATGGTTAAAATTACTGGAATGTGTCTCCTCCCTCATACACCCCTCTTCAGCCTAAGTATGTTCCAATCTCTGTTACAATATTATGGAAAATGACCAGAAGCCTAAGGAAAAAAAAAAAAGAGAAAATGAGGATGAGCCAGCCTGTAATTTCAGATGATAAGGAATTTATTTGATTAAGTGGTGCCTGCTGATGTAAGAATTACATTCCATTCTGTACATACTAAAATTTAGCACTGCAGCAGTCTGGTAGCATAAAAATTCTGCTTCTTTTAATCCTTGAAAGTCTTTCTCTTCTTCTGTATTCTTTTTAGAACCTGATGCTATTACTCATTTGAGAAGATGATTTCACTTATTGGAAAGTCACTACTAATTTAGCAAAAAAAAAAATGTAGCAGAAGAGCAGGAATCAAAATAGTATGTATGGAAAATTGATTCTTTGTTTACAATTTTGAATTTGTTCTTCATTAATGAGGAGAGAAAAATGTTCAGATAGCTCTGCAGTGTGAAGGAAGTTTATTTACATTTGGCTTTTTTGTGCATTACTATGCTTGGTTTTATTTACTATGAATTTAACAAGATATTCTTTACTTATTAACCGATACTACTCCCTTGCTGCCTAGATTTTCATGTATTTAATATAACCTCTAAAGACTTTTTAGTTAATGTGTATCTGAGGTATAATTCTACTCACAATGATCTCTGTTGAAAAGTATCATCAAGACTTTAGCACTGAAGGAAATCAATCTAGTGATGGTAAATGGTCTGTGGTCTCACAGGGATAACCTCATCTGTAAAAAAAAAAAAAAAAAAGAAATCAAGCCATACAAATGAAATAACCTTTCTTTTCACGGAGAACTTTTTGAGGAANCTTTTTTTTTTTTCCCCAGGTTGTCAGCTACGTGAACAATTAAAAATAAGGGATATTCTTCAGTATACACTGGCTAAATAAGTAGTTTGTACATATTTTAAAAGAAAATGGATAGTATACCAAAACATTTAGTCAAAACTGAGGGTTGCTTTTTTCAATACTCCATGCAGATACAAATACCTATCAGCAGATCTCAGCTCCCACTGCTCACATAGATACCTAAAACTTTACAATACATTGTTTCCAGGATTTCATTTTGTTTTCCTTCTTGTTTGTTTTGAGCTGTTATGCAATGCTTGTTCACAACTCATTGGTCCTATTATATGTTCCACATTTATAGTTTGAGCTGTTAATTAGATGTTCACATTCAAGAGGTAATCTTTGAGCCTTCCAAAGAAAAGGTGGAATTAAAATGAAGACTACTATGAAATATCTGAAGCATCATTATGAAATAAAGATAGATGAATTATCAGAAAAAATTGTTCCAGCAAATAATGCATAAAAGCAAATTTAGTAGTTCTTCTAAGAAATAACCATGAAGTTTTCCAACTCAGCAGACTGATTTATTGAATAATGCCAACCTCATAAAAATCCTTTCTGCAGCTTAATCTTTCTTTTCACAGTCTAATTTATAATTTATTAATTTGGAAGGAAATTTTGTACTTCTTTTCTCCCTTTTAGTTCATTTTCAAATCAGTGATGGGTAAGTGAAAATCCTAGTCTCAACAGAGCCTCATGTCAACCTTCAGTTTCAGTTATCCTCAGTTAAATTTACGTAACCTCTGTGAAGATTAAGGACACATTTAGCTAAAAATGGTTCTGTAGTTCAGAGAAATGGAAGACTTAACTGCAAGTTCAGTAGAAAAAAGCAGTCTAGCCATTTGGTGTCTAGCTTCTCCTGTATTAATGCCCTACTGCAATATTTACCGTATCACTGATGTAAATTAATTTGCCAGTTCAGGCCAGTAATCTCCACTTTCAGCCCACATGGGAGAGCAGTAAATGTTCTGCACTCTGACTTCAGCAAGGTTTTTGACACCATCTCCCATAACATCCTTGTCATGAAACTTAGAAGGTGCAAGATAGATGAGTGGACAGTGAGATTGATTGAAAAATGTCTGACTGGTAGATCTCAAGGCATTGTCAGCAGATGCAAATCATATGATAAAATGATAGAATCATAGAATGGCTTGAGTTGAAAAAGACATAAAAGGTCATCTAGTTTCAACCTCTCTGATAGAAACAAGGGGGCCCTACACTGAAACAAGGTCACTGACCACTAAACCAGGCTGCCCAGAGCCACATCCAGCCTTGCTTTAAATGCCTTCAGGGATGGGACATCCACAGCCTATCTGGGCAACCTGTTTCAGTGTGTCACCACTCTCTGAATGAAAAACTTCCTGAACATCCCACCTAAATATCCGTCTCAGTTTAAAACCATTCCCCCTTGCCATAACACTAACAACCCATGTAAACAATCATTTCTCCTCCTGTTTATTTGCTCATGTCGAGTACTGGAAGTTCACAGCGAGGTCTCCCCAGAGCCTTCTCTTCTCTGAGATAAATAAGCCCAGTTTCCTCAAGCTTTCCTCATAGGAGAGATGCTCCAGCCCTCTGATCATTTTAATAGCCCTCCTCTGGACCCGTTCCAAGAGCTCTGTGTCTTTCTTGTGCTGGGGTCCCCAGGCCTGGATACAGTACTCCAGCAGGAACCTCACAAGAGCTGAGTAGAGGGGAAAAATCACTTATTGTACAACCTGATAGTGAAAAAAAAAAAAAGGAGTTAGTTCAATTAGTAAAGAAATAATAAAACCAGTGTATTTCAGATAACCTATGTAATATACTCAGTAAGTTGAAGTGGTCTAATCCTTAACCTCTTTGCTCAGGCACAGTTTTCTCATTTTAGTGCCCTACTATGGGCCTGAAATCAGTTTATGAAAGATACTCATCCAATAAAAACAAAAATGAAACTGATAAAATGCTGATATAGCCTATGTTTTTGTTCACAATAAAGAATATCATTTAGAAAATCATCCATGACCTTTTGTTGGGATCCTAAGAAAAAAATTCTCCAAAGATGATGCCCCTTATTCCTTCCAACTTCTCTTTCTGTACATTCTTTTAAGAAAAATCCAGGTCCAGAATCAAACAGCTACAGACATCAGCAAGTCTTAGGTGCTTACACGTTTGAGTACATCATATCTCCTGTGAGCCATGACATTCTACTATAAATAATGAAAACTCCTCATGAAGTAAGGTTGACGTTAAAAGGAATGCAAAGATTTGGATGTTAACTAAATTGTGTTTACCAATTGGAATATGAGAGAAACTGGGTAACTTAGAAGTGTCAAATTTCTCAAATCATTAGTGCATGATAGTGTTGTTCTTTCTTAGACTGCATCATTAAAAAAGATGTACCTCCAAGTTAGGCAAAGCTTTGAAATTGATTTTTTTTTTTTCTGAACAATATCTTCATTGCACAGGCAGAAATCTACTGATAAAAATTAGAAACAGGAGGCTAAAATAAAACAAAATAAAAGGGAAATAATTGAAAATGTTTAAGGTTAGTTTCTTTGTCATTTGTATCTAACATTTTATGCTTTGCATTATCTAGGCAGTAGAAGATTTAGAGTAAGGGAGTGGTTGTCTTGAGTTGGAATACTCTGAGCTTCATGTCCATAAGATCAGGACAGTAAGCATTTTATGATAACCACATATCCTGGAGTAGCCTTTTTTTTTTTTT